>JADBJO010016593.1:2500-22500 GCA_016801955.1 Conus betulinus | reverse complement strand
TGGCTGCACTTTGCCACGTGACGTCAATTCACATGATGTCATTGCCTGCAACACCAGTCGTCTGCTGGGCCGCTCTGTTCCAATACCAAAACGTTTTTCAGCAACTGTTGCTGAAGAACGCTAACAGAAAACGATGAGGGCAAACGACCTGTTGCCGTTACAGGCAACAAAGATGGCCACTGCGAAATTCTACAAGTAAAATTCACAGTAAATTACCCTGATAGCAATAAAGAAACTGACTGAAAAGAACACAGAGAGAAGAACTGTAATGATGGGATTGATCAAAAATCAGCTTAATTTCAGCGTAATTGGGGTTCACATATTGCCGTTTTGGGTGTCGTTCGTTACAAAACGTTTGACAATATGACATCATACCTGTTCTACGCTCCAAGACGTATCTGTATATGATGTACTGGTGGTACCAGAATATGGTTTTGGTGAATAGAAATTTAAAAGGAGAAAACAAAATGTAGCCTAATACACTTGGACTTAAACCATTTCTAAAGTACTGCACTTAAAAAAAAAAAGATATGTTTCCTGGTTTAATAATCTGCCTGGATTAGAGATCCAAAATCTGTACCGTTAAGAAGAACCAGAATAAAATGAAGAACACAACGATTAGATCAGTTGATGTTGAAAAAAGAAAAAGAAGACGGTGTAGGCTCTGTTAATTAGAAAGTCAGTCATAGATCTGGATTTGTTGTTGATAGATTCCTTATCAAAAAGAAGGGAGCTGGTATGTCACACACACACACACACACACACACACACACACACGAATTATCTAAAAATTTCAATATTGATGAAGTTGGACGTCATCACTTCTTGATAAACTGTTACCCGATGAACTGACGTCATCGCTGAATTAACAATTATGACGTCATCAGCTGAACTCGGTTGTCCATTGAAGTGGTGAAGCGTTTCCTGGGAGTCCTCACTGAAGAACGGAGACTGAAAACAATGAAGACGAACGATCAGTTTCCGTTGTAGTCACACACCAAGATGGCGATGTCCAGAGGTCAACACGACTGTGATAGTTTGACCGACAGTAGATCGTCACATTGGTGGACAGGAACAGGTTGTAAACAACACAGTGAAAAATTCATTAGATCTGTGTGTGTGTGTGTGTGTGTGTCCAGTCCTTCATGTTGTCCATCCAGTCCAGTCCTTCATGTTGTCCATCCAGTCCTTGTTGTCCATCCCAGTCCCAGTCCATCCAGTCCTTTCATGTTGTCCATCCATCCAGTCCTTCATGTTGTCCATCCCAGTCCTTCATGTTGTCCATGTCCAGTCCAGTCCTTCATGTTGTCCATCCATCCAGTCCTTCATGTTGTTGTCCATCCAGTCCTTCATGTTGTCCATCCAGTCCAGTCCTTCATATTGTCCATCCAGTCCAGTCCTTCATGTTGTCCATCCATCCAGTCCTTCATGCTATCCATCCAGTCCTTCATGTTGTCCATCCAGTCCTTCATGTTGTCCATCCAGTCCAGTCCTTCATGTTGTCCCTCCAGTCCAGTCCTTCATGTTGTCCCTCCAGTCCTTCATGCTGTCCATCCAGTCCTTCATGTTGTCCATCCAGTCCTTCATGTTGTCCATCCAGTCCTTCATGTTGTCCATCCAGTCCTAGCCTTCATGTTGTCCATCCAGTCCTTCATGCTGTCCATCCAGTCCTTCATGTTGTCCATCCAGTCCAGTCCTTCATGTTGTCCCTCCAGTCCTTCATGCTGTCCATCCAGTCCTTCATGTTGTCCATCCAGTCCTTCATGTTGTCCATCCAGTCCAGTCCTTCCATGCTGTCCATCCAGTCCTTCATGTTGTCCATCCAGTCCTTCATGTTGTCCCATCCAGTCCTTCATGTTGTCCATCCAGTCCAGCCCTTCATGTTGTCCATCCAGTCCTCAGTCCTTCATGTTGTCCATCCTGTCCAGTCCTTCATGCTGTCCATCCAGTCCTTCATGTTGTCCATCCTGTCCAGTCCTTCATGTTGTCCATCCAGTCCAATCGGTTATGTTGTCCATCCAGTCCAATCCTTAACCTTATCAACTGAATCTATGTCATGTTCTCGGTGCAATCCATTTATTTTGTCCATCTTATCCAATTCCCAGTGCTGTCCATGGAATCCAGCCCTTCATATTGTCGATCCAGTTCATGCCATCCATCCTCCATACGGTCATGCTGCCCATCCAAACGGATCCCATGCCTCGTCAATGGAATCCAGTGTTTTTACGTGGCTAATCCAATCTGACCCTTTCTGTCCTCCATCCAAACAGATCCCATGCCTCGTCAATGGAATCCAGTGTTTTACGTGGCTAATCCATCTGACCCTTTCTGTCCTCCATCCAAACGGATCCTTTGCCTCGTCAATGGAATCCAGGGTTTTACGTGGCTAATCCTGTCTGACCTTCCTGTCGTCGGGAGGGGGGGGGGGGGGGAGTCTTGCAGGTGATGCTTACTCTGGATCTGGTCCTGGCAGGCAGTGCCGGCCCAGCCTCGTCTGGAAGCCGTTTGTTGAGTTCCTTTGTTCTGTGACCCCAGTGACACACACACCCTCCACACTCCCTGACACCCCTCTGACAGTGTCAGGTGACAGCAGGGGGTCTGGGTACCTGCCCTCAGAGTGGCTCACAGCCAACTCCCAGAGCTGACAGTCCACAATGCGGGTACCTGCCCTCAGAGTGGCTCACAGCCAACTGTCAGAGCTGACAGTCCACAATCCGGTTACCTGCCCTCAGAGTGGCTCACAGCCAACTGTCAGAGCTGACAGTTCCCTGAGGAATCCGGGTACCTGCCCTCAGAGTGGCTCACAGCCAACTGTCGGAGCTGACAGTCCAGAAAACGGGGAGGGAGGAGGGAGGGAAGAGGCAGGTGAGGAACCCTTCTCACAGCTGAAATGGGATCTCAGCCTAATTAGTAAGACTTCAGGTGTCACAATATCAGCATAGAAGAAGAAGAAGAAAGAAGAAGAAGAAGAAGAAGAAGAAAGCAATAGAGGCCCCAAAAGGGTTAACAGCCGAGGTCTGACATTTTAAGTCTGGATGAGATACTGGGCGGAATTTTGCTTTTTTTTTTTTTTTTTTTTTTTTTTAATTGATTGCTTCTTTTTAACGTTTCACTGAATATCTTATGCCTTGCTCAGCCATTTTTTTCTCGTGTGTGTGTGTGTGTGTGTGTGTGTGTGTGTGTGGTGTGTGTGTGACAAAATGTTGTGTTTTCCAACCACGTTTTGGTTTTTTGATCGGTCTTTGCAATACTACACTAAGCAATGGATTATTTAGCGATGATTTTTGGGGGTGGGGGTTGGGGGTTGGCGTGGGGATAGGGTTAGTAATTGTGATGTTGGATTGATTATTGTGCTGCTGAGATATGTCTTTGTGTTAGTTTTTTCCCCTTCTCAAATTTAACAAATGATTTTAAGTTCTGAAGCGTGGATGGTTCCTTTCTGAAATGTCGACAGGCCTGGCGCCGTCTCTGCAATCTACTGAGGTTTGTGAACGTTACACACATTGAATGACGTTACCTGAACTGGAAAAAGACTTTGTACGTGTAAAAAGAGAAATGAAAAAAAAAAAAAAAAAACTTGAGGTGAAGTAAACCCCGAACATGTAAATGTCATAGAGGTATTATGAAATAAACTTGAACTGTTACGAACTTTTATATATATGTTTATGTAATAGAAATTACATGAAATAGACCTAAAATGTTGTGAACTTTATAGATATGTTAATATCATAGAAGTAACATGATACAGACCTGATGTTGTGAACTTCATAAATATGTTAATGTCATAGAAGTAACAAGATATTGGCCTGAACTGTTGGGAAATTTATAGATAAATCAATGTTTTCATGTTAATGCCATAGAAATAACATGAAATAGAGCTGAATTGTTATGAACATTTATACCTATAATATTATAGAAATAACACGAAATAGAACCTGACCCATTGAGCACTTTATACGTATTGATATCATCGAATGAAATATACCTGAACGGGGGTACGTGTGACTCGTGTAAACGTAAAAAAAAATGAAAACAAAATGAATGTGAAATGTTCACAGATTGCAGTTTTGTGTCTGTTAGTCTGCTGTTGTCAAACTGCGCGCGTGTGTGTGATTTTCTGTCAGCCCTTCGTTACTGAATCGCGGCACATTAATGGGTCAAACTACAGGCAGGACATGTCTCTCTCACATCTTTGTTACCAAACCACATCACAATCATGGACAGGACAGGGTGTACATTCATTATCTCCCTTACTATTTAGATATCGAGAACAGGGCAGGGAGTTATCCCCCTTAACTCTTGCTTCTTGAAGCGCATCACACAAATGGACATTTCTATTGGGTTTGGGCCAAACGTCAAACAATCTCAACATATTTTTGCAATCCTTGCGCAATTGTTGGTCAAATTTCAATAGTCGTCCACACATCTCACTTGTCCATATTACTGGAGAAAAGGGGAAGCAATCACGACAGCCAGACACGACAGCCTGTGTTTTTAGCTGCTTATTCTCACCAGGCCATTTCAGTGCGTTTAAAAACGAACAACCGTATACACACATCAACGCGCGTGCATGCTCTGTCTGTCTGTGAACGAGCGCACACACATGTGCAGACACGTGTGCACATACCCATCCGCCCCCAACGCCACAAACACACAAAAACACATGAACACGCTTATCTGTGCAAACATCTAAACCGCGCGCGCACGCGCGCGCGAGCGCGCGGCGCGCGCGCACACACACAACACACAAACACGAAATTAGCACGCACGCACGCACACACACACACACACACACACACACACACACACCACACACACACACACACACACACTAACACACATACACATACACGCGCCGCGCGCAAACGCACCACATGCTTCGCGCGCGCGCGCGCGACGCATGCACACACACACACACACACACACACACACACACACACACATACATAACACACACAACACACACATATGGAGCACTCCACAGACACACAGACACACAGACACACACACAGACACACACACACCACACACACACACACACACCACACACACACACACACAACACACGGACAGATACAGGCACACACACACACACACACACCGCAAGAACCACGCACGCCGCAACGCACGCACGCACGCACGCACGCACGCACGCACGCAGCCACGCACGCAACGAACACGCACACACACACACAAACACAAACACACACGCAACACAAACACACACACACGCACGCACGCACAAACACACACACACACGCGCGCGCAGCGCGCGCTGCGGCGCACACACACACACACACACATACATACATGTTACATGGCCCGCGCATCATGGTTCTGTTTGTGTGTCTGTATCTGTCTCTGTCTGTCTGTCTGTCTGTCTGTGTCTGTCTCTGTCTGTCTGTCTGTCTGTCTGTCTCTGTCTCTTCTCTCTCCCACACACACCATACACACATACATAAACACTAATAAACGCATATGCACGTTCTCACCATGCGTGCACTGCTCTTCAAAAAACACACTTCATCACAATGACACGCACTGTGAACTGCTTCAAAAAAAAACACGTCACTGCAGCATGCCACTTAACAACAACTAATCACTTTGAACCGCACTTCTTTTTAAAAGCACCGTCAGTCACCATGCCACATCACTGTACTTTTAAAAAACACACGTCATCATCGCCTTGCAAACACGTGAAAACAAGTTCTCATCAGCAGGTATGGCATTGTGCCCCTTAAAAAACAACGCATGCGGCTTCCTCAGTTCATGTACGCAGTGTGCCATTAAATAAAAAACACAATGCATCAGCATCTGTTAATGCACTTGTGCCACGGCTCTTTTTTAAAAAACACGTCACTCAGCATCGTACAAATTGTGCGTTACAAAAGCACTCAAACGTTCATCAGCATGCATCTCCACTGCACTGGGCCTTTAAAAAGACACGTCATCAGCATGTTGCAACACGTCATCAGCAGGTATGTGCCTTAAAAAGACGTCATCAACATGCAATCAACTGAAAAACCGTCTTAAAAATGTACACGTTTACAAAGACGTCAGCAATCACTGTGCTTTTCTTCACAAACACGTCATCACCATGTGCACTGTGCCCTTAACAAACACGTCATCACCATGCACTCGTGCCTTAACAACACGTCATCACATGCACTGTGCTTTGTTACAACTGTGCCAATGGACCTTAACAACACGTCATCACCATTGTATCACTGTGCCTTACAAAGGACAGTCATCAGCATGCACTCACTGTGCCTTAAAAAAAGACGTAATCATCAGCATCATGCACCTCACTGGGCCTTGAAAAAACGTCATCAATATGTGCGCACTTGCCTTTTTTTTGTGTTGTTGTTGTTAAAAACCACATCATCATCATGCATTCACTGTTGCCTTAAAAAAGACGTCATCACCATGCACTGTGTGCCTTTAAAAAAACGTCATCAGCACAGATGCACTCACTGTACCTTAAAAAGACGTCATCACCATGCACTCCCTGTGCCCTTTTAATTATATAAAAACACGTCAATCAGCATGCCACACTCACTGTGCCTTAAAAAAACACGTATCACCATGCACTCCCTCTACCTTAAAAAAAGAGAGTCCATCATCAGCATGCACTACCTGTGCCTGCCTAAAAAAAACACGTCATCAGTATGTACGCACTGTGTTCTTAAAAAAGACCGACTGTCATCAGCTCATCAGCATGCACTCACATGAGTGGTCTTCTCAACACAACGTCATCAGCCATGATCACTCACTGTGCCTTAAAAACACCGTCATCACCATGCACTTACTGTGCGTATTCTGCGGATGCGGAGAGAAGCGAGGGAGGGGGGAGAGATCTGGAGAGAGGAGGGCTGGAAAGAGTGGTCAACATCATAGGACACTACGAGTGCAGAGCTGGTGTAATTTCAGTTCGAAGTAGAGCTGTCCACTATGTCCACTACACTTCTCCACAGAGGGGTAGCGACCCTCCCTAAGAGCGCAATGGGCACTAACATTGGCGACACTGCACCCTTTAACACGCCCGGACGAAACCTTACTGTTTTTACAAGTGATGTGCTGACTTACGGTTTTGGTTTTTTTTGTTTTTTTTTCGTTTTTTTTTTTGTTTTTTTTTTTTTTGTTTTTTTTTTTTTTTTTTTTTTTTTTTTGTTAAAAACCCCTTTTCACATAATTTTGTTTTTTTGCTTTGAATCGTTGTCCCTTGCACCGTATACAAAAAAAAAAGCACATTTAGATCCTGAGCAACTCACGGTGACATTCCCACTTGTGCGTCCTTCTTTTCTATTTTATTACAACACTTGGGGCACTACGGGATCATCAACCGGTTTTTTGGTTTACGGGGTTGTTCAAGAACCTCTACAACCAATGACACAGTTGACTTCTTTGCAGTTTCTACATCTCTTGAGGCTTTGAAATGAAATGTGGGATTTTTTATAGCTTTTACGTCCCGCTAGGTTTCAGTGGTGGTTTTGCGACACTCTTGTGGGAGGGGTATACCAGTCACTTTGATCAGCCGGGTCTGAAACTGGAGCGGTCAGGGAAAATGCCCAGAGGGAAAGATGCCAGCAGAGATGGACGAGGCACAGCGCCTTCTCGTTGAACCGGTCAGGTGGTGACATTGGACATGGTTACCCAAAGACCACCCTGACCAAAAACCGGCACTGTCAGTTATAAAAAACCTTTGGGCGCCTCTATCTCCATAATGTTAATAATAATGATTGATTGATTGATGCAGATGATGATGGGTGTGATGAATGAATAATAACAATAATAATAATAACAATAGAGTAGTAGTAGTATAACAGTAGTAGTAGTAGAAGTAGTAGTGGGCGTAGTAGTACGAGCCAGTGTTTCAGTAGTAGAATTAGCAGTAAAAGTAGTAGCAGAGCAGCCAGCAGTAGCCAGCAGTAGTAGAGTCAGTAGGTGCGTAGTAGTGAGTACAGCGCTCCTTACCGCGAGCGCGAGAGTGCTTGGTGGTGTATGGCTTTGCCTAGGGTTGTCAAACACACATGAAATCCTTCTTGAATCTCTGAGGCTGGAACGATGGTTAAGTCTGAGTGAGTAGTTAAAAAGATTACAGCGTGAGCGTCGTTGCGGTGAGTCATTTGCTGGGTTTTTGGCGACGATCTCTCTTTCTTCATGACAAGTCCAGTCTCTTTTTTTTCCTGTTTTGCCTTTTTTTTCCTCCGGAAAAAAGAAAAAAAAAAACGTGGCGATGAGGTGGTTGAGGACTGTGTGGGTTGAGGGCTTGTGCACATGGAGGTCAGTTTGGTGTGATTTTGTCTGCAGAAACATTGTCAGGGTCTTCAAGACACAGCATGGCAATTATCAGAAATCTCGTCGTAGCAATCAATTGATGAGAACATCGTTCATCAGGGCACCGTTTTAGGGAAAGACGTTAGCGTATTTCTTTTTCACGTTCAATGCCAACAGGAACCAATATTTTGGCAATATTGAAGTT
This sequence comes from Conus betulinus, assembly GCA_016801955.1. Classification (NCBI taxonomy): domain Eukaryota; kingdom Metazoa; phylum Mollusca; class Gastropoda; order Neogastropoda; family Conidae; genus Conus; species Conus betulinus. Next base: position 14,018 of record JADBJO010016593.1, on the reverse strand, counting down.
GTAGGTCATCGTGGCCTAGCATTTCCCTTGGGAATAGTTGTTTTTTTTTTTTTTTTTTTTTTTTTTTTTTTTTTTTTTTTTTGCAAACCGTTGGGTTTGTGTGCTATCTTTGATAGTCGTTCTGTTTAGCTTCAGTTTCGCAGCAGTTTGTGTGTGTAGAGCATGCTGACAACATAAAGTGAGCATAATCCACGCCATCACGGGCAAGGTCAGCCTTTCTGGGCTTTCTCCCGGAGTGGTACTGTAACTACGCCGCCCGGTCTATTTGTAGGTCATGAGTTTTCTGAAGCGAATTTGCTGAGATCTCTCTCTCTCTCTCTCTCTCCTCCTCTCTCTCTCTCTCTCTCCTCTCACTCACACACCACCACACACACACACACACACCCACACACACACACAAACACACACCACACACACACACACACACACACACACACACAACGACATGAGTTGACTGCGTACGCACACCCCCCCCCCCATTTGACACTTTTTTGTTGTGACAGACTCCATGGTTTACTCACTGACTGACCAGCGGGGTAGTGGTGGGGGTAGTGTGGGGATTTAGAGGGGGAGGGAGGAGGATGGGGGGTATAGGATGTATGAGGGAGATGGGAACAAGAGGGAGGAAGGAATGGGGATTCATTACGAGGTGATACCGGGGCTAAATCAAGGACTGATTCCCATTGAATGTTGGGCCATTCCCATCACATTTCCATGTGGCAGGGGGATCGACCCTCTAAATGAGGAAGGAATTGATGATGAAAAGCATCAACACAGAGCAGAGATTGATCCGATGGACTCTACTCACGACGTTTGCATCGTCCATCCATCCATCCATCCATCAATCAATACATCAATTACATTCGTCCATTCGTCCATCCGTCCATTCGTCCATCCGTCCAACCCACACCCCCACCCCATCAATTGAATCAATCCAATCAATCAATCAATCAATCAATCAATCATGAGATTTTAATAAACAAATCAGTTTGACAATAGGTTCGAAACGTAGACACATAAATTAGTAAAGGAAAGATGACATTTTAAAATCAACGAATCAAGAAAAAAATCGATCAAACGATCCAATCGATCAATGAATCAATCGAACAAAAAAACAAGAAAAAAGTCAAGGGTCAGGGGGCGGGGGGTCAGTAAATATGTCAATTCATCAATGAATTAAATTAAAAAAAAATCAATCCATCGAACAACAACAACAATAAATTAGTCAATTAATCAATGAATAAAAAAATAAAAAAACAATCAATCCATCGAACAAAAAAAACAACATAAATAAGTCAAGTCAGTGAGTATGTTTATGTTTATCATTCAATAAATCAATCCATCAATATGCACATATAAATCCATCAAAGAAACAATCAAAAGTCAAGCTTCGTTTTTTTTTAACCACGTTTACTGTTGATGTTTTAACACAGTGTCGCTGTCACATTTATTTTATGCTGTGTGTATGTACTGTTTATTAACAGTGTCGTGCTTCATTATCTTGTACTGTGTGTATTGAACTGTTCACTAATGAAGTATCTTGCACTGTGTGTATTGTGTTATGTACACTAACACAGTGTGTCGCTTGTTGCAGTCTCTTTGTACTGTGTGTATTGTAATGGTACACTAACACATTTGTCGCTGTTACATGTTCTTGTACTGTGTGTATTGTTTGTTATGTTCACTAACACAGCGTGAGTGCTACATTTTTTTATACTGGGTAATTTGCAGTGTTCATTGATACAGGATCTTACACTGCGTTTACTACTGGCCTATACTTTCTATAACAAAGTGTAACTGTTACATTATGTGCGTGCGTGCGTGTGTGTGTGCGTTGCGTGCGTGCGTGCGTGGTGTGTGTGTGTGTTGTGTGTGTGTGTGTGTGTGTGTGTGTGTGTGTGTGTGTGTGTGTGTGTGTGTGTGTGTGTGTGTGTGTGTGTGTGTGTGTGTGTGTGTGTGTGTGTGTGTTGTTAGTTTGTTTAACGTCTGTTCCACGAAACGTGATACTAGATGGTGGGAAAAGACGGGGGAGAAGGGAAGGGATGGGGAGAATGGGGAGAAGGTGATGACTGCATGTAAAAGTTTGATATGAAACGTACGTGTGTTTGTTGGTACTTGCATGAGTGTGTGCAAGTATGTAAGATATAATTATTGTGTATGTGGTGGGGTGTGTGGTGGGAGGGGGGGCGTTTCGTGTGTGTGTGTGTGTGTGTGTTGTGTGTGTGTGGTGTGTGGTGTGTGTGTGTGTGTGTGTGTGGTGTGTGTGTGTGTGTGTGTGTGTGTGTGTGTGTTTATCAGACTTTCATCATTTTGTAGTTTGCTTATTGTAATGCATTTCACTTCTTTTCGGAGATTCGTTTGATGTCGCTTTTGTCTCATGTTCCCTTTGAGGTATGTGATGTGGTGTGCGCGCGCTTTGAGGTGTGTGTGTGATGTGTGTGGTGTGTGTGATTGTGTGTGGTGTGTGTGTGTGTGTGTGTGGTGTGTGTGTGTGTGTTGTGTGTGTGGTTGTGGACTTTTGTGTTTGTTGTGTGTGTTTGTGTGTGTGTGTGTGTGTGTGTGTGTGAGGTGTGTGTGTTGTGTCTGTGTGTTGGTGTGTGTGTGTGCGTGTGTGGGTGTGTGTTGTGTGTGTGTGTGTGTGTGTGTGTGTGTGTGTGTGTGGTGTGTGTGTGTTGTGGTTGTAAGGGTAAGAGTCGTGGGAGACATCATGGTGAACATGTGGTCGTAGTATCTCCTACTGTCATCTCTGTGTCTACGACCATTATTATAAACGTCATTGCCTTCACGCTCCATCATTATGAACGTCATCTTCACGTCATCATCATGCCTCATCAGTATGAACGTTCCATCTTCACGCCCATCATTATGAACGTCATCTTCACGCCCATCATTATGAACGTCATCGTTTTTACATCCATCACCATGAACATCTTCACGCTCATCATTATGAACGTCATCTTCACGACTCATCATTATGAACGTCATCGTTTTCATCGTCCGTCATCATGCTCATCATTATGAACGTCATCGTTTCGTCCATCATTATGAAAGTCATCTTCACGCCCATCATTATGAACGTCATCTTCACACCCCTCATTATGAACGTCATCTTCACGCTCATCATTATGAACGTCATCGTTTCGTCCATCATTATGAACGTCATCGTTTCGTCCATCATTATGAAACGTTTATCTTCAGGCCCATCATTATGAACGTCATCATCACGTCCATCGTTATGAACGTCATCTTCACGGTCCATCATTATGAACGTCATCTTCACGTCGCCCCTCATTATGAACGTCATCTTCACGCCCCTCATTATGAACGTCATCTTCACACCCATCATTATGAACGTCATCTTCACACCCCTCATTATGAACGTCATCTTCACGCCCATCATTATGAACGTCATCTTCACACCCATCATTATGAACGTCATCATCACGTCCATCATTATGAACGTCATCTTCACGCCCATCATTATGAACGTCAACTTCACACCCCTCATTATGAACGTCATCTTCACGCCCATAACTTTAATGACATCGCCTTAGCACGCCCAACCTACGCCTTTTTCACTGAAATCAACGATACTCTTGTCATGGGCGCTGGTCATCGCTTACACACTTAGCAAACCAAGCAAAGCAAAAACCCAATGTACACTTTGTGACGCTCAGAGAAAAACAACACAATATGTGCCAGTATAAATGTGGCAACGATTATGGTGGTGGTGGTGGTGGTGGTGTGATGATGGTGATGATGGATGATGATGATGATGATGATGATGAATGGATGACTGATGATGACGACGACCGCCGACGACGACCCGGACGACGCCGGCGGCGCGGCGGCGACGACGACACGCACGACGGACGACTACATCAAAAAAAAACGACAATGCTGATGAGAACGACAATGACGACGATGACGATGTTGACAACAGCAACAACAACAACAACAACAACAACAACACAACAACAATGGTGGATGATGTGTTGATGACGACGACCCGACGACAACAACAACAACCACAGCGACGAGGCGCGAAACATGATGATGATAATGATGATGTGATAATGATGATGATGATTGATGATGGATGATGATGATGATGAGGATGATGATGATTCTCCTCTTCCTCCTCCTCCTCCTCCACTCCTCCTCCTCATTATCATCAATCAACATCATATCGTCATCATCACCTCTCCAGGTTATCACATGCATAGTCACCACAAAACCGCTACGTAGGACCAGTCTATACAACAACCCCGGTAGTGTATGCATGAAGGTCACTTGGTCAGGATCGTCAGAGGTCAAAGGATTTATCGCGTCAGGAGTCAAAGGGGAAAAGGCAAGGGTCATCATGGGCCAGAGGAGGTCAAGGGTTTTAATGCCTACATGGCTGACAGGGTTACGGTTTTGGGTTAAAGTTCATGTGGGGTGGGGAATTGGGGTTCTCATTGAAGGGTCGCCATCATTGGGTTCAGAAGGTTAACAGGAAAGAATCCTCCCCTTTTAGGGGGGAGAGATATGGTACTGGAGGGAGGGAAGGGAGAGGGGGAGTGTGTGTGTGGAAAAGCTGAGGGGGGAAACGAATACCCCCAGGAGGGGGAAGGAAAAAGAAAGACCAAAGACAACACCAGGCCGGGAATGTTAGACAACGCCCCCCATTTCTCAGATCGTGTTGGCCGCGTGATAGCGTGACCGTGGTCGCCACGTGGACATAGGTGCGCAGGGTCATACGAGGCTCACTACATTGGAGAGCTAAGCTGTGAAGAGAACTTCAAACGGCAGGCGCGCGCGCGCGCTCCGCGGCGCACAACCACAAGAAGCACCACACACATCACACTCTCATCTACACACACATCACACAACAACACACATCACAAACACATCCTGCACACACATCACAACACATCATCACTAAGCTTGCGTTTTGTTAAGTGATTGGCACGACTACGTCGCATCAGGAGACACCAGGGGCACACCGAGGCCGCAGAAGAAGGGACGTGTCCTTCGTTCAACGGTGTACGTAGGCTCCGCGGGGCTTCCCCGACACCGCATGGATGTAGTCAATTAGTTGTTGAACTCCGAGCCAGCCGACGACCCAATGGCTATACGTTGGCTGTGGCCAGTGCTGGATGTTGCCTCTCTCTCTCCTATTCGCTCTTCTCTCTTCTCTATCTCTCTCTCTCTCTCTCTCATCTCGTCTCTCTCTCCATAAAGAAGAACAGTTCGGCTTGTAGTTTGCAGCCCAACACAACCATAACCAAATAATAACACAATAAGTACGCGGGAAAACCCAACATCCATTTTCCTCCGAGTTTTTATCGTTTTTTAGATTAGGTTATAGACTATCAGACCTTCCTTACTTTAACCCACAATTTCCTTTTCACCGGCTCTATGTGGTCTTGCGACATCATTGCCCTTTTATAGCCACAAACCTCCTTCACGTTTTCACTCATATCTCCTCAACCATTTGCACTTTTTTTAAACATGACTGTCTTTTCCAATCCCTCTACATTCTAACGGGGGGGGGAGGGAAGAGAAAAGGGGAGAGGATGAAGGGAAAACGAAAAACGAACATTTGTAAAGGGCACAATTGCAAAAGGAAAGTGAGCCGAGAAGTCTCTCTTATAAGCTTTTTAGCAGAGCTTTAGCTTTTATGGCACGAAATGGAAATGAACCATTTAGGTAAAATGGAATATGAACTAAGTAGAGGAAAAAGGAAGAAAAATAAAAAGATAGAACGAAAAAAAAAAAAAAAAAAAAAAAAAAAAAAAAAAAGGAGTAAAAAAAAAAAAAAAAACCCAAGGAGATTTAAAAGTATGAATAAATACATTTACAGGATAGAAAACGAAGAAAAATAAAATAAACAAGGGTAATAAACAAAAAAAAAATAGACAAATAATGGAAATAAACAGGAGGAGGAGAGAGAGAGAAGAGAGAGAGAGAAGGAGATGAGACAGAGGAGGGTAGACGATCGAGATAGACGGAGATGAGGAGGACGAGCGAAGAGAGGAGGAGGTGTTGGTGAGAGGAGGGAGATTGAGCGGGATTGAGAGACGAGGGAGGAGAGGGAGGAGTGAGATTGAGAGGGGAGAGAGAAGGGAGAGAGGTGAGGTTTTGAGAGTGGCCGATGCCGAGGGAGGAGAGACGAGGAGAGGAGAGGAAGGGAGAGAGAGAAATAATTATCGGTCAGGTGCGAATCTCACTTTATGCACTTGATCGTCGCTCTCCGCTCTTTCGTCTACTCGGACCTTTAAACCGTAGGGGTGGATAAGGAAAAGAAAGCAAAGGGGTGAAACAACCCGCCTTTGCGGAAATGGCTGTGCCGGCATACACAAGAATAATTACAAGTTCCATGCGCGCGCATTCAAGGGAAACAACCCAACCCACCGATTTATTTATATTAAACCGTCTGTGTTTATGGTCTGGTTGTACAGTCAGCAAATAAGGGAAACAACGCTAAACACACAATGTTGCGAAGTCCCATTCGCCCAATTTAAATTTAAAAAATCATTATAGCACTATAAACCACCACATTGCTAACGCCCCCCACGCGCGCCCGCAGAAGTCACCACCACTATCACCCCCCCCACCCCCACCACCACCACCCCTCCAACAACAGCAAACAAAAAAAAAAAAAAAATAAAAAACACAAAAACAAAAGCAAAAAAGAAAAAAAGCAACAGCTTACATATCCAAAAAAAAAAAAAAAAAAAAAAAAAAAAAAAAAAAAAAAAAAAAAAAAATAAAAAAAAAAAAAAAAAAAAAAAAAACAAAAAAAAAAAAAAAAAAAAAAAAAAAAAAAAAAAAAAAAAAAAAAAAATAAAAAAAAAAAAAAAAAAAACAAAAAAAAAATAAAAAAAAAAAAAACAAAAAAAACAAATAAAAAAAAAAAAAAAAAAAAAAAAAAAAAAAAAAAAAAAAAAAAAAAAAAAAAAAAATTAAAAAAAAAAAAAAAAAAAAAAAAAAAAATAAAACAAAAAAAAAAAAAAAAAAAAAAAAAAAAAAAAAAAAATTAAAATTGAACAAAGAAACACGCAAACAAAATAAATAAAGAAAATGAAAAAAAAATAGAGAGGCAAATAAATTAATTGATACCTACGCCTGAATAAAAGATTAAAGACCTAGAACATGATGAATGAATAAATGACATATGAGGAAATAAAATATATTTATAATAAAATAAATATATAAATAAATAAAAATAAATAAATAAATAAAAAAATAATGTAACCAAGCCCAGATTAGTGGCTCCCGGATGGGAGGTCGTTTTTGGGTTACGAATCTTTTCCATCAGAAGTCATGTGGGTTTTTTCTTGCCCCGAACCTGGCTCCTACCAGAGTTGAGTTTTGCTGCGGACTCAGTTGAAAAAAAGGGGAGAAAGACTGGGACCACCACAGTCGAGTTTTCATCCACTTAATGGATGCGTTTCTGAGAGTTGTTGCTCAAATTTCCTGACCAAACTGCAGGTGCCTGTATCTATCTCGTGGCCGATGGTTGGAGCCCCCAGGATAATATTATGAAAGGAGGCGTAGACTAGTACAGCCTTCATGTAGTCTCAGACCGAACATGGAAATCCGTAGCATCATCTTAATCATCCTAATCATTCTCATCGATCAGCATAAAAATGTCTCAAATTCTGTGGCCGTTCATGCCCTGCTCTCAGGGGTGACCTCAACTTCGATGTCCCCTCCACGGGTCTTTGGTCTTGGCTTGGTTCCCGTCGGGGGGTTACCGGTGTCGGCGAGTCCATGGGGGCTCGGTACGTTTGGACGTGGTGGCGCCCTCGGAGGGAGAGTCACTCCGTGCGACTCCGCGACTAAGCAATTATTGTTCGTCAGTAGGGGGCTTAGTAGTGGTTCCTGCGTATGTTAGATCAAAACAGGCACCACTGAACACCACCCCGAAGTGACTCGCGGCGGCAGTGCAGTGTCTCCTCCGGTGGGTTGCCTTTTGACGACTTGGACATTGACTGCTTCCTATGGATTGCCGGAGCCGGGGCTTCAGCGGGGCCGACCGGGCTGTGACTGTGTGGGACGGGGTGTCGGAATGAGCGGCGTTGGTGCACTGCCTCTGAGTTGGGACAGCAAAAAAACAAACAAAAAGCAAAAAAAAAAAGCAGCCTAGAAAAACGTTCCTGTCATAGCAAAAACAAAGCGGTGCTGTGCACAATTCCACCGTACCACATATTGCCAGGAAGAAATACCACGGCTAAAAAACACGCTCTCTCTCTCTCTCTCTCTCTCTCTCTCTCCCCTCTCTCTATCTCTCTCTCTCTTCTTTACGTACAACACACACACACACACACACCACACACACACACACACACACACACACACACACACTTTTCATGTACATCCATACCTAATTATACAAATCTCGACCATTTCACGCACCACACACACACACACACACACACACAACAACACACACACACACACACCAATGCACGCACGCACGCAAACGCACGCACGCGCGCACAGGCACGCACGCCACACAGAGACGGACGCACGCATGCATGCACACACGCACGCACGCTCACACGAACATGCCTACGCTTGTGATTAGCATTCAAAACGTTCGGATATGCAGCACCCCCTCTCACACCCTCGCCCCCTTCCCTGCCCCCCCCCCCCCTCCCCCCGCCCCTCCCCTTCCCCCCCCACCCCCACCATCTTTCCCTCTCTCTCTCCAATCGGACAATGATAATGATGACAATGACAGAGCTATGCGCAGCAATCTGTCCCGCTTTTAGTATTCTATAGAAGAGAGCTATGGCCAGCATCTGTCCCGCTTTCAGGCATTCCAAGGAAAAGAGCTATGGCCAGCATCTGTCCCGCTAACAGCATTCCAAGGGAAAGAGCTATGGCAGCATCTGTCCCGCCGTAACAGCATTCCAAGGAAAAGAGCTATGGCCAAGCATCTGTCCCGCTAACAGCATTCCAAGGGAAAGAGCTATGGCCAGCATCTGTGTCCGCTAACAGCATTCCAGCATCGGAAACAGAGCTATGGCCAGCATCTGTCCCCAGGCCTGTCCGCTAACAGCAATTCCAGGGAAGAGAGCTATGGCCAGCATCTGTCCCGCCAACAGCATTCCAAAGAAAAGAGCTAACCAGCATTCCAAGGAAAAGAGCTATGGCCAGCATCTGTCCCGCCCAACAGCATTCCAAGGAAAAAGAGCTATGGCCAGCCTCTGTCCCGCTAACAGCATTCCAAGGGAAAAGAGCTATGGCCAGCATCTGTCCCGCTAACAGCATTCCAAGGGAAAAGAGCTATGGCCAGCATCTGTCCGCCCAACAGCATTCCAAGGAAAGAGCTATGGCCAGCATCTGTCCCCCCGCCAACAGGCATTCCAAGGAAAGAAAGAAAAAAGAGAGCTATGGCCAGCATCTGTCCCGCCAACAGCATTCCAAGGAAAAGGAGCTATGGGCCAGCATCTGTCCCGCCAACAGCCTTCCAAGGAAAAGAGCTATGGCCAGCATCGAGTCCCGCCGTCGCCGACATCATTCCAAGGAAGTGTACACACTGACACGTCAGGGCGACATTGAGAGAAGAAAGCAGCAGGGAGGGGAGGGGGAAGATGGGAAGGTTGAGAGGAGAGAGAGAGGAGGGGGGGGGGGGGGGGGGGCCAGGTGTGGAGGATAGGTAGGGTGTGGTTTGGGAAGGGAGGGTGGTTTGGAAAATAGTGAGAAAAGGGGAAGGAGGGAGATTGTTGTGGGGGGGAGGGGACGGAGGGGAATGAGAAGGCGGGCGAATGAATGCGAATGTGCGTATCCTATGGACAAGGACATTGTGCTACTTACGTCCTAATTCATATTAAAGCAGCATTGTTTTGAAGTGGTGTGTGTGTGTGGTGTGTGTGTGTGTGGTGTGTGTGTGTGTGTTCGTGCGTGCTGTGCGTGCGTGCGGCGGTGCGTGCGTGCTGTGCGTGCGTGTGTGTGTGTGTGTGTGGTGTGTGTGTGTGTGTGGGTTGTCCGTGGCGTGTGTTGTGTAATGTGAGTGTGTATGTTGTGCGAGACGCCGCGCCGAGTGTGTGTATGTGCGTATATGTGTGTGTGTGAAAAGAGAGTAGGAGGGGAGAACTTGAGGCAAGAGAGAGAGTGAGAGTGAAGAGGGAGGAGAGAGAGAGAGAGAGGGAGCGAGAGGAGAGAGAGAAAACCACAGGAGACTTGTCCATACAAAACGGACCAACACACGTCACACACACACCCACAACACACACCACACACACACACACACACCCACACAGCATGATCAGTTAAAGCCGTCATTAACGATCCAGACGAGAGAGGGGAGAGGGAGATGGAGAGAGAAGAGGGTTGCTGGAAAGCGAGGAAGAGCACGAGGAGAGGAGAGAGAGCAGAGAGAGAGAGGAGAGGAGAGAGGGACGAGGGGAGAGAGAGGACAGGAGGAGAGGGCGGGGGGCGAGAGGAGGACGAGGTATTGAGGGAGAGGGAGGGCGAGGAGAGAGAGAGATGGACCGGCGGGAGAGGAGAGAGAGAACGAGAGAGAGAAATCTCGCCGTAGAGAAATGCAGTGCATATCATGGCAAAAAAGAAAAAAAAAAAAAAAAAAAAACACAAAAAGCAAAAATGAATAACAATAAAAGAAAGAAAGAAATAGGCTGTTAACGTGGACGGACAAAGTCACATACCAATGGACCATCACCCACACCACCTCCCTTCGTATCCATTCCTCCCAAAAAGTCTGCCAAAGTCACCACAAACAGCGTCATCCCTCTCCATGTCATCACACCGAAGGGCCATAACTCAACACCAATAAACAGAGTCATCCCTCTTCATGTTCATCACCGAAGGGCCATAACTCCAAACATCAACAACAGAGTCATCCCTCTCCATGTGCATCACCAAAGCCCATAACCCCAAACACCAACAAAACAATATCCTCCCTCTTCCTCTTTATCACCAAAGGGCCTACAACCCAACACTAACAAACCAAAGGGCCAAAACTCCCAACATAACAAACCAAAGGGCCACAACCCAACACAATAACAAACAGGGTCGCCCCGCAACTTCACTGATTTCTCTCCGTTCACCATTCCCCCTTGCCCCCCCCCTCTCCCCCCTCCCCTCCCTCTTCCCCCTACCTCCCCCTCCTTCCCACCTCCCCCTGTTCCCCTCCTCCCCTTTCCTTTCCCCTTTTCCCCCCTCCTCCCCTCCCTTTCCCCCCTCCCCTTTCCCCCCATCCCTTTCCTCCGCTGTCCCCACCCCCACACACTCCATTCTTTGCCATAGCAATCACCGAGACTGACAAATTCTGACATATCATTCAATAAAATATTAAAAAAAAAAAATCATCATCATCATCATCATCATCATCATCATCATCATCATCATCATCATCATCAGCTTCACCAGCTACATCATGAATTAAAAAAAAAAAAAAAAAAAAATGCTCACATCATCGTATCAACAATATATCATCACACAACTCCGTGATATCACCATTGCGATTTCGTCATCGACATCATCTTCGTCACCCATATGG
>JADBJO010016592.1:0-35000 GCA_016801955.1 Conus betulinus | reverse complement strand
CCTTTCAGCGTCTTCTTTAATCGAAGCGCATGATGTTTTGTCTTTAGATTCATAGCATAGTATCAAACAGAAATTAGTCACTAATAAAAAAAAAAAAAAAACCAAAAAAAACACAAAAAAAAAAAAACACAGTTCTTCTTTCGATACTCATGTTATCAGCATATATTCTTCTACAACTGTGTCACGGAACGCTAAGTCGGACGGAAGTCGGACCCCCCCCCCCCCCCCCAACTAACCATCCAAACAGATAACACACCACACAAGAACTGACAACAAAAACACACATTTTTTATTCCCGACAAAACAGTCATGAACGGAATCTTCTGTGAGTAATAAGTCACAGACGCAAGCCTGAAAGCACACAGTTCCCACAGCCAAGGCAGCCATAATAGGTCATTTTACCCCTTATCCTGGTACAGTGTGCAGTGTTTCTTAGGCCAGCAGTATAACACACATGACATAATACAATCCAATCCTTTTCTTGACCAAAACCTTCCTCCCCCAAACAACAACAACAAAAAAAACTATACTAACTTCATATTACTATACTAATTTCGCATACACTTCACCACGCACATCCATCCCTTCAGTCATATCCTTTTTAATTAACATCCATCCTTCATGTATACACACCCAAACCCAATGTCTTAAGGTGTTTTACCACCACCAAAAACTCAATCTAAAAGAAAACAGGCAACAAGACCACGATGTTGACAGTCCCACGACGGCGACGGTGACCAGACGAATCTGCCTACCGAAGACGAGGATGTCACAGATGACAGTGACACACGGGGCTTCCACAACATCAGTGGAATTCACAGCCACCGCCAACACAACGGCGACAGCGACGACTGCCACCAACTACAGTGACAACTCACACCCACGGCGGCGACGACACACGTCAATGGCGGCCATCATAGAGCGAGGAGTCGGCGATACAAGGACCAGCAGCGGCGGCGACAACAGCAACGACGCCAACAGCAACGGCGATAACAGTAACGGCGATAACAGCAACGGCGATAACAGCAACGGCACCAACAGCAACGGCGATAACAGCAACGGCGATAACAGCAACGGCGATAACAGCAACGGCGATAACAGCAACGGCGATAACAGCAACGGCGCCAACAGCAACGGCGATAACAGCAACGGCGATAACAGCAACAGCGATAACAGCAACGGCGCCAACAGCAACGGCGATAACAGCAACGGCGATAACAGCAACGGCGATAACAGCAACGGCGCCAACAGCAACGGTGACATTTATGGCCAGGCTGTGAAGACCCGGCCGGACGGGGAGAAAGGAAAAAGGGATGTAGCATCGGAAGGGGGGGGGGGGGGGGGGGGGGAGGGGGGGGGGGGGGGGGACAACAGTCCGGGGCGCAGCAGGATGGGGAGTGTAGGTAGGGTAAATGCAGGCACCTGCCACGAACGCCGGTCAGTCGGGGACAGGAATACCAGCAACTGGCTGTCCACAGCTCCCGACAAAAACGGCCCTGCACCGCCTGGTGTACCGGGCCCACAGGATGGTGGGAATGCGCCCTCACCTGCACCCGACATAGCTGTTACCCCAACCAACCATAGATATACTTAGTGCGTCCTAACTAAGGTAACCCCCTAGTTCGCCCCTTCTCGGGATTTTTCTCTTCATGCACCCCAGAGCCTACTAGCTCTATAAGCGAATTACATCTATCACCATCTCACTTCGTTTATACCACTAAGTTACACCTCCTCTTTGCACTACGGTATACAAAGGATCTACTTCATAATACCCCTTCCCACACACACATTCTCAGTCATACTGTAACATCCACAACAGATACGTCTCGATTCCAAAGTTCGCGCCTATCACCCTTGGCATAAGCACCCTCCCACAAATCTCCTGCAATGTAGGAACAAATCTTAAGCTTTATTACTAAATTAGGGTAACCACATTACACAACAAACCGCGCTGCTTGACACTAGTACCTCTTCATACAACTACACAACCCTTATCTTTTCCAATACCTTCCATGACGCGGCACTGTAACCTCCACAGCACTCGGTGCCAACACATCCTGTCTGTGCTTCCCGAAAGCATTTCCGTACGAACCCCCTGTCACGAATAAGCACCAACTCAATCCTAACACCAGGATCGAACCAATGACAACTATTTACATTTTCATTCAAAACTTCATAATCAAATTTCCTTCTTTTCTTTTTCCTTTTCCCTGTTTCCAAACTGACATTTGTGTTCAATCTTTTTTTTTCTTTGTATTTTTGCTTTTTTTTATTTCTTTTGTTAGTTTCTTCTGAATATCATCACACAAAAAAAGCACGATCTTTCTGACAGCATGCTATCTTCTTTTCATTTAATGTTGTTTTTGACCGCTTTCGATACCCATGGCTTACTGTTAGGGAATAATTTGACAGATTTTGTGGCAACAATGAGCTCAGTACATAATTTTATGTAATCTGTAATCGCACCAGTGGCCTCATTAACATCAGTACATGAATCAAATAACACCCCCCAATCTGTGCAATCTAAACAGCCCTGCAGTTTTTCAACCGAGTCAGCAGACCATACTTATATGTTTTTCGTGACAGTTTTTTTTTTTTTTCCGCTTTCAATTTCTGCACATAAGTTGGTATAAGATGGACAGCATTATGATCTGACTTTCCTATGCGATGTTTCTGAACGCTTGTGTACGCCCCCTTAATGTCACCAAAGCACTTATCCGGAGTTTTATCACGGAGAGTAGCGCATGTAACATACTGTTGAAAGGTAGGTAAAAAGTATCCAAGATCACAGTAATTGAAATCCCCGACGATAAAGTGAGGCGCATCAGGAGAGTGAGTCAGAAAAGTCTGTACCGTGTCAGTGATGTTGGCTGCTGCACGTTTCGCGTTGGCTGATGGTGGCACGTACACAGTGGTCACAAACACTTGTCCAAATTCACGTGGAAGATACTTGGCTCTAAAAGAGAGTGTTAAATGTTCTATATCTTGAGTACACAGCTGTTTTCTGACAAGGACGTTTTTTTTTTTTTTTTTTGCCGACCACCATCTCTCGTTTACACAGACAACCCCCCCCCCCCCCCCCCCCCCCCCCCCCCCGATTCCTTTCCTCTAGACCGCTTAAGGCCTTTCGTGTGAGAGGTTTCAGTCCCATGACAATATCACTGCATGTCCATTCTGAAAAAAAAAATGTATATATGTACCCCTTCATGAAGGGCAATGGCATCTACATGAATAAGCTTTCCGTGCTCTCTCTCTCTCTCTCTCTCTCTCTCTCTCTCTCTCTCTCTCTCTCTCTCTCTCTCTCTCTCTCTGGTTTTAAACGTCAGAAGGCGCGTGACATTTGTTCTCTCGAGTCCATTTCATAAAATCAGGATATTCTTTGGTCTCAGAGCCTAAGATGTGAAGATGCTTGCACAATTCACAGGCTGGCTTAGCTGGGATGCTGACAATTTGATCCTTGGTTTGCAGCAAGTGGGCGTAGGCCTGAGGGTCTGTTATGAGCGTTTTCAAATGGATAGCTAGCCTTTTAGGACTAGGGAAGTCGGCTGCATTGAGAAACGTACCGGGAACAAAGTATCGACTATAATTTGCACCTCCTCGGACAATGGGCACAACGTCAACGTTCTTAAAGATTTTGAAAAACTTTTCCGTCACATAGTCTTGGCAGATTGAGTTTTCAAATGATAGGTAAAAGTAGTATGTCGTGCTTACAAGTCGTAGGCATTGGTATTCATTCTTTCGTGAGCACGTTCTGCTTGAACAACCCCCATATATATCCACGTCTATGTGTTTCTTCAGCTCTTCAACGTAGCGTTCTCTTTTACTTTGGGTTCCACAGTTACTAACAAACCAGGCTATTGCTCGAGTTTTCTTCAGTGCAATACTGGTGTAGTTTTTTCACAGAAGGCGCAGAGCGAACAGTGAATATACCGTACGGAGTGAAAGACATCTGAATCGGATCTGTAGCCCATGGTCCAGTTGAAGACATTCTTCCAGCTTGGTGAATCGTGAAAACCACTGTAGTGCGCAGGAGATTCCATAGCAAAGGCTATCCATATTTGTTTTGGCGAATACCTGGGAGGTGGTGTCTTGATATTCAGCCGACAGACAGTGACAAAGACAGCATCGGCCACCGGAAGTAACTTTTGGTCATCCGTGAATTTACAAGCGTTGTACCGGCATTCTCTGAAAACGTTCTGGTAGTATTTGTCCTGTGCAAACCACCACTGCTGACGATTTAGGTTCACTATTAGTCTTGTCCTGGACTCCTGTGGCTGGCGTGGTTTGCAATCCTCATAAGTCATGTATGCGAAATCCTCGGGTTGACCTGACTCGTTGAGAAAATTTTGGATCCGCTTCCGATCTGTTGTGCTGCATTCTGCTGTGGTGGAGTTAGCTGAGCGACCGGAACTGCCTCCAATGACTGTTTCTAGAACGCTTAGAAAATGAAATGAACTATTTGTTGGTTTGATCTTCGGCCATGGCCAACTATGAAAATCCACCACGTGGATGAGGATGCAGTACAGGAGCACGAATCCGATGAGAACACATGTGAATGTTCGGCCTGTCACAGGAGCTGACATTTTCCTGAAACAAACACAAAGTTGAGATGCATTTCAATGTAGGAAATGGGAGGGTCCTGAATCATACTGAGTGTTACGGACGGTGCGCGGTGCAGGTTTTGCTGTCGGACTCTCACCTGAAGAAGTTTGGATGCATGTACGTCTTTTTCCCTACAGGCTCCCACACCACACGATCATAGACAGCCAGGCAAAACACTTATGTTTCTTTTCCTTTTTTTTTTTTTTTGCCGCTTGAACCATTAAATTCATAACAAAGACATGTTACATATTAAACACAGGAAAGCACAACAATTAGGTCACGCCATGACCAAAGGGTGGGCAACAACACCAGACACTATTGTGTCATATCAAACATATATTTCATTCTCCTTGTTACTGTCACGACAGCCCATGTGATTCTCACTGTTGCGACTGACCCATGAAATTCTTACCGTCACGACTTAACTGTTATAACCGACACATGAAATTCTTACTGTCACGACAAGCGTAACTATGTAGTTCTTACTGGTACACCTGACCCATGAAATTCTTACTGTTACGGCGGCAACCCTATATCATTCTTACTGTTATAAGTGACCCAGGAAATTTTTACTGTCACGACAACCCCATATAGTTGTTACCGGTACACCTGACCCATGCAATTCTTATTAATACGACAAATTAATGAAATTCTCATGGTTACAACAAACTCATGAAAAGATTAATTTTACTACAGTCTCATGGAGTACTACATTCTTTATCAACGCGATTTTGTGGATCAATTGTCCCGTGAAATCAAAGAAATTTCTAATAAAATACAGTTTCAAACAATACATATGTGTCACTGTCGAGCGAGAGATGGAGTGCGTGCGCGCGCGCACACACGGATGCACGCACGCACCGACACCGTTGGCATCCGCCTGCTACGAGAGACATGGTGTTGCGCCATGGATCAGTCAGTTGCCGAATTGCAGCGCCCGCTGTGGCTGAAGAGCCCGAGTCTCGAGCGGCAGACTCTGTTGCAGTTACTGCAGGTGAAGTCTCGGTCTCGAGTGTCTGTGGATGCCGACGCAGTTCTTTGTCGTCTGCGGCACCTCCGTTCTTCCCACTGGGTCTCTCTCCTCTGCTCTGCCTGCTTGATGCTGGTCTTGACGGTGGACCCGCCAGCTGACTCGGTCTGAAGCTGCTGACTCCAGGTCTGCTGGGTCGAGGCAGCCTGTCCTCGAGTCGCGCTTGCATACGTCCTTGTAGCGTAGGGCGGGCCGTCTGGAGCCTGTAGCCAGCTCGCCGTCCAGTTTTTTTTTTTTTTTTTTTTTTAAAGTTGGTTCAATTGAGGATAGGAAAGAGTTTCGCACTGCAAATCTGACGCCATACAGTCGGTGCTCCTCTGGCTCCAGTCCTTGCCAAAAGAACGTGTAGTCCTCCCTGAGGTTGCTGTCCGAAGAAGTCGTCTCTTGCAGAGTGGCGATGTCGATGTTGAACCTCTTCAGCTCGCGGTCGATGATGGCCGTTTTCCTTGCGGCATCAGTTTGCTGGAGGTCGTCAGAAAGGCCAGAACACATCGTTCTGACGTTCCAGGTATGCCAGCCGCAAGGTTGGTGATTTCGATTTCTTTCGTCTATCTTCTTTCTTGGTGCAGGGTTTTACAGTGTGCTCTTCGGTCATTTCCCCTGAGCTCCAAGCATCCACTGAAACAGGCAGACTGTGGCGAGTCAGCACCTTACTGGCTGGGGGCTGCCCAGCTTGAGCCGGGCTGTAGCTGACCAGTGGTACACGGTGGTCCCGCCCACCCTCGGAGACACTGTTGTCCCCCCGTATTGTTTCTGTCGCTGGGATGGCGGCACTGGGGTAACATCTCCAGGGCGCACATCTGGGCGAAGTGTGTGGAGATCCTGGGGTGCCCAACCGCCAGAATCCCCTTTCAGCCTTGCTGGCAGGATCCAACGGAAAGGACAAGTAAGTCCAGTATGGTGCCAGCACAGCTGCAGGAGTTGCTGAATGGTGTCACGGTCTATCGACCAGCCGCCTTAGGGGCTCCATCCCGGATTTTCTTTCAGGGTTTACTCCCTTAGCCTTTGTCTCTCCCGAGACGTCCACAGGGCCTTAAAGCCATTTGACCCTTAGGTGGGAGTGTCGTTTGTGGGCAACAGGGCACATCTCTTGTAGTTTAGCCCGAGTCCATCAGGTCCCAGTTGACGTGCGTCGCCACATGGAGACAGTACCCAGGGCTTGCTGGTGGAGAGTCTACATACCGACCCAGAAAGATTGACACATTTTGCTCTGCTTCTCACAGTGCTGCAAGCAGCGATGCCAGTCAGCGGTGCAGGCTGAAAGCGAGAGATGACAAGCACACAGACACTTCGATTATACACATCACATCAACCATTAAGACATCAAACACACACGCGCGCGCGCGCGCGCGCGCGCACACACACACACACACACACACACACACACACACACACACACACACACACACACACACACATAATAGCGTACAATTTCGGAATGCAAAACCTGTTGTCTTGTTTTAAATGTTATTTAAATTCCAATTCGAGGAGCACACAAAGCATGCCTTTATCGGTAAACAATCAGCATAGAACGAAACCTCGATGAAAAATATCAGAACCACCATTCCGTATCCCCACGCCTCATCGCTCCCTCATAATCGTCCTCTAACCCACGCTCTGCCTAGAACACACTTGAGATTAATCGGTGACCACCAGAGTAGAATACAGGAGCGTATCATGAAATGCAGTAGTACAGTAACTCTGACATATATATATACTCCCAATAGTTTAAGAAAAATAGATGGCAACTATCTAACTAAAAAGCGTCGTTTTAAAGGTAGTCAATTATATATATATATATATATATATATATGTAAATGTAATCACACACACACACACACACACACACACACACACACACACACACACACACACACACACACACACACACACACACACACACACACACACACACACACACACACACAACACACGCGCGCGCACGCACAACCCCCCCCCCCCCCCCCCCCCTCCTCCCAGTCACCCTGTTTTGTCTTTGTTTTTGAATTTACTTGTCAAATTCTGTGAGAGAATGAATGTTGGGGTTCTTGTCCATCAAATTATTAACATTATTATTATCATGAATACTTACATAGCGCCTATCCGCGGCTGGAGACCAAGCTCTAAACGCTTTACAAACCACACTCGTTTACACAACGGGCTGCCTACTTTGGTAGTGCCGACTGAAGAGCAGCGAGCTAGTGCTTCATTCAGTCGATATTTTAATACTGTTCACTCAGTTTTCCTTACTTCCTTCATTCTTTCCATTTCTTACGCAGGGTGCATGCTATGTGTGTCGTGTCATCCATACCAACAGCCAAACTGGCCTTCTCTTCTGAAAGTTGGAGACGGGATTTTATGTGTGTGTAAGATGTTATGCGTGCGTTCACACACGGAACCTCGGTTTATAGTCTCATTCGAAGGACTGTATGGGAAATGGAGTCAGAACCAATGTTAACTCTGAGGGAAAAATCCCCCTGTGCCGAAACGGCCCGGCGGAGATTCGAATCCGCAACCCCAGGATCACCAAGATTACGAGTCCGGCGCTCTACCACTGAGCTATTCAGGCCCCCAATGAATGAAACGGAAAATGAAAACTCTGTGAACTGCGTAGTCGTCCGTTCTAAATCCGTATTTTTATCTCGCCGAAAGGGACACATCAATGTTCTGTTTTATTTTGTTTATTATAGATTTTAAAACACAAGACTCAGAGAGAGAGAGAGAGAGAGAGAGAGAGAGAGAGAGAGAGAGAGAGAGAGAGAGAGAGAGAGAGAGAGAGAGAGAGAGAGAGAGAGAGAGAGAACGAATACGTATACATGTATGTTAACGAAGATGAACAGATGAAATCACAGCTGTTTTTTAACACCACGCCCTCAATGATGAAATGTTAAATGATAATAAATGTTGAGAGAGAGAGAGAGAGAGAGAGAGAGAGAGAGAGAGAGAGAGAGAGAGAGAGAGAGAGAGATGTTCCCCCATTAGTCATCCAGTTATATACATGTCACAAAGAACGAGAACAGATGCAGCAATTTGCATTTCACATATGTCGAGTGCTTAACAGTCTAGGAGGTAGTGCGTTTGAGTGGCCTCCATGAAAATGATATCTGAAGGTTTTGGCCTCGATCGATTTCACGCTACCTACACCTGAGCGTGCTCCACGCTCAAGTGGGAAGACTGGAACTTCATTTAAAAGATGCGTCTTCGAGAGTGCCGAAGAAGTTTTCAGACTGACACTGCAAGTGTCTGCATTTCCCAGACCTGATGAACGTCTGGAAATGTTGTGAAATAAACATAGGGCTCAGCCCTGTTACAACATGGAACCATGTATTGTCCTTGTGTGGTGAACCCTTTCCTTGTTGAAAACACACACACACACACACACACACACACACACACACACACACACACACACACACACGCACATACACACACACACACACACACACACACACCCACACACACACACACACACACACGTGCTCGCGTTAAGCACACACACACACACACACACACACACACACACACACACACACACACACACACACGTGCGCGTAAGCACACACACACACACACACACACACACACACACACACACACACACACACACACACACACGTTTTCCCAAGGGAAATTTCCAGTTTGTGTTTTTAGATTTAAATATAATTCATTAAAATGTAAACATGTCGACACTGCAAAATGCATATGTGGGGAAAGACTTTTGACATTTCATGTACTATTTAATTGTCCCACTATGCGGCAGTACCTACCCAATTTTCAGTTACCAAATAATCCTACAATTGATGATTTTAAGACTCTAACTTCAAATCATTCATTTTTGGCTAATGTATCAAAATATTTACTTCGCAGTGCTATCGGTACGTTAGTATGAGATTTCAGTATTTTTGAAGCAAACATTGTTTATGTTGTTCATGTTCACTTATTTAAGCTTTATTTTTAATTATGTTTTCAGTTGTTTAATAATATCAATGTCATCTTGATGTACATCATTTACAAATATCACAATCGTCTAAAAGCACGTCATGTGAAAAGACGTAAAACTAAACACACACACACACACACACACACACACACACACACACACACACACACACACACACACACACACTTGCGACTTGTATTCTGCCATCGTGAAGCAAACATTTTTCCCAGGAATTAAATTACACCAAGCACAAATAAACGTTTGTACCGTCACCTTTTCTCACCGGTCACAATTCTCACCTGGTGAGAAAAGGTGACGGGTGAGAAAAGGTGACGGTACAGAGTGTGAGCATTCATAGTACTATAGTCGTAAACCGTGGAATCAAATTACTGAACAAAACACGAATAATTCGGGGAAGATTTTTTTAAGAAGTGTAAATGTCTCTATGCTTAAAGGATTTGAACAAAAACAATGAAAATTTTTTAACTTCAGCAGATTAGAAGAGCAGAGTAGGCTCAGTTTAAACAAAGATGGCTGGCTGTAGTATTTGGGTTTTATAAACTTTTCTATAATACTCATGAGAGCGGGACAAGACAGAACGAAGTGCAGTTCGGTTTCCTTTGACTCTTTACAAAAAGGACAAAGTAAATCGTAATCATTATATGATCGATATCTAAAATGATGGACGGCTAACGCAGATATTCCTAAGCTGAATTTAGCTGTTACACGTTTCAGGTGAATGTCTATATCTAAGGTTTAAGTATGTTTTCAGGTTGTGAACATCGCAAATGTTCCTGTAAAAATCAAACCTGCCACTGTTATGAATATGATTGGACCATGTCTGCCATCTGTAATCAACGAAAAAGACATACGAATTCTTTAGCATTAGGGCCTACCAACTTCTTGATTCAGCTAAAGAAAAAAATCCAAATCCATATTCAGACAGAGGCGCACTTTCGTCCCTCAGTTACTTTTATCTTTAGTATCTAAGTCATACAGCATGCTGTACGCCTTACCAGGAATTCAGATGTCATCCGTTTGTATCAGTTTGAACCAGTAGTGGATGCATTTGACGGCAGAAACAATATAAATGGGAAATCGATCAGTTTTTGCCGTAAATGAGATCATTTGGAGTTCGTCTCTCTACACCCAGAAATCTCTTCAGAGTAAAGATATGAACAGATTCACAATAGACAGCCGCTTTTCCTAGTACCCATAGCTCAGAGCCGTACTGCACAATCGGTTGAACCTGAGTTACAAACAGTTTCATAAATTATAGCGTGAATGAAGAATTAAGAATATGTAATTTTTTCATAATGCAAAGCAAAAAAATTTTTGCCTTACTTGAAAGGTCTTTGCACGCACCAATAAAACTCAAGCGTGTTGAGAATAATATACCTCTATATCTATGAGCAATAAAACTCAAGCGTGTTGAGAATAATATACCTCTATATCTATGAGCATTGACGACTGGCATAGGAATACCACTATTTTCCCACCTTTCTCTAGCATCTAGATATCCACTTTTACAAAATACTATGATTTTGCTTTTTTCGCACATCAACATTCAACTGTAGTGAATCAGCGGCTCGGTGCAAACTATTCCTTTGTGTTTGTAGCCCTATGACAGGTTCAGACATCAAAATAGCATCATCAGCTAACAGAAGGATACACAATTCAAAGGAGTCGAGCGATAATAAAGCACCGTGTTTACCATCGCTGATACATCAAGAGCTAACTCATTGATAAACAAGGAAAATAAGACAGGGCTGCATGCATCTCCCTGCTTGTCTCATCTGGAACAATTATATAGTCTGTTAATTTTGCTCCACAGCGGACTCTGGCTCTTACTCTATCACACATGCTTCTAATACATTTATAGAGTTACCTTTAATACCATTTTTTAAAAAATCAAGACAGGCAAGAGAAGATTTCTATTAAAGGGTGGAGTCAGACGCCTCGTCAAATCTATAAAAACTACATATGACTTCTTGTTATATAAAAACTGATTTTGTACAAGTGCAAGTAAAGTAAACGTGTGTTCAACTGGTGAGTAACCCTTTTAAAGCCTGCTTGGTGATCACCTGTGATATTATTTTCCTCTACCCATTCTTCCAGCCGATTATTAATGATACTCCCAAAGAGTTTACTACTTCTGTCACTAGCAGAGATCCCTCTGTAGTTATCTGGATTATTAATATCACCCTTTTAACAACTGGCAAAATGACTGATTCAGTTCAGTTTTCTGGAAACGTATCATTATCAAATAACATATTAAACAGTTTCAAATGGAACTGCATTACCTGATCAGAAGCATGTTTAAAACAACTCACCAGTAATGCCATTAGGACCAGCTGCATTCCGATTTTTTCAGTTTTCTGCACGCTACTGATACTTCTTCTTGTGCGATTGGGTGGTTTATACAACGGTCATTGCTCGAATCAAGTGTTTTGTCAACACACACATTACTAGCATCTGTCTCTCATAAAGCCTGGAAATGCTTTAAACCATGAATCAATAGTAATGCTATTTCTGGGCTGTTTTCTTTTGAAAGAAAATCTCTTAATAGTATCCCAAACATCCTTTTTGACACTTTATAGATAATACAAGTCTTTCAAGTACAGAATTATTAGAGTCTTTCTCTTTTCTCTTTGATAAATGTTAATACTCTCACCTTGCAACTCAGTAAGCATATTTGTCCTCTGTTCTCAATGTGCGACGACTATTCCAAGTAACCTTTGGCTTTTCTTTTACTAGCATCACACTTTTTATCGTACCAGTCACAGGGTGCTTTACAACCATCAACACAGATACATTTTTTCATACAATATGCACTTTCTTTCTTGCAATCATTAAACGTGTCTAGCGCATACTTTACTTCCACATCTAATAAATCCATAGCATTATCTATCTTTGTACGAATTTCATCACTAAGTAACGTGTCGCGAAACAAACTAGCATTTCCATCATTCCAAATGAATTTTTTTCTATAACTTTTTTTTTTTTTTTAATACTTTATTACTGGCATACACAATATTTTCTGTAGGAAAAAACAACAAGAATCGATTGAGGTAAATAGTCAGAATCTATGCGTTCTAAAACATTCAGCTTACATGAGTCACACAAAAGAGGAAAAAAGTTCTCTAGAAAATATAAAATAATAAACAACACTGCTACCAGCGTCACAAAGGTATGAGTAGTGACCTTCAGGGTCGCCTTTTCACACCCACTAAAAACGCAAAGCAGCAGTGCATACATTCAGTAACAATTTTACATAATTATTCAAAGAACAGCCTTCAGAGTGTGGATTGATACTGATAGAATGGCTGTAGAACTGCTCATCAAAAACGTCGTTTACAAATATGTCTTGTGAAATGTTAGAGGTTCCTAGGCAACAATAAATCAACAAGATTATTCTTCGAGTAAATTAACACTATTATCAATATCAAATTCAAAATGAACATGGTAAGGTGTACATTCTGGAAGTAGGGAGGAACAAAAGTAGAAAACACCCTTATCTGTACCAAATATTTTTGTCGTCAATCAAAAAACCAGAAAAAACGTGCATAATCAACATCAGTGATTATTGCAAAGGGAGACAATTCTTTTTTAATAAACAAATTATTCCTCCTGGTCGCCTCCCTTGTTTGGAAAATTTAATCTTGGATGTACAGAATACTTCTTAGCCAGCAAACATTTCAGCACGAACTCATCCATAATGTTTCAGTCAAACACACAAAATCAAACTTAGGAATGAACGACATAAAGTCAAAATCAGTAGGTTTAGAAAACAAGCCATTCACATTCCATAATAAGAAAGATATATTTATATTTGTACGCGCTGTGCCGTTCGCTCGTTTGCATGTGTTTTTAACAGATTGACCGTGCTCACTGCTTTGACCCACAAAGCACAACTGATGAGATGAGGATTGAGAGAGAGAGAGAGAGAGAGAGAGAGAGAGAGAGAGAGAGAGAGAGAGAGAGAGAGAGAGAGAGAGAGAGAGAGAGAGATGTATCTAAGTAAGTAACCTAACACACACAGGCACCCACACCCATAGACACACACACACACACACACACACACACACACACACACACACACACACACACACACACACACACACATGCACACGTGCGCACGCTCATACGCAGAGAGAGAGAGAGAGAGAGAGAGAGAGAGAGAGAGAGAGAGAGAGAGAGAGAGAGAGGCAAATGCTTAAATGGGTTAAATGGGTGAAAACCTACTTGCTTAATTACGCGTATGATGCATTTGACGTGTCGCTGCCAGCAAAATGATGTTTCGTTCTTTTCTTTAATTGGAATAGCTTTTTTTCGTCAGTCGTCTCTTTACGTGTTTTCTTGCACCCAGTTACCTTTCTCTTCTAAACTTTATTTATCCAGTTGTCGGTTGAGGACAAACCTTAACTTCTTGTGTTAGTAAACTAGTGGTCTATATCAATAATCAGGTAACTGTGATCAGTCTGTCATGACAGAAGTCCCTGGTACACAATTCCTTGACTGTTAGATTTCGACAGTGTTTCAATCATTTTACGGAAAAAAAATCGATTCTTTTTCTACGATGTTGCCCGCCTTGGTAAAGGAGAGTAACGAACCTCTTGAAAGTTGATTCCTCTTTGAACTTAAATATTCTGTGTATAGATACATAACATGCAGAGTAAGTACGTTGCTGATGTTGACCTTTGGCAAAGGATTGCCAAATATTAACATTACTCACGGATATTTGATAGACGTTTAAATTCAGCATTCAGTTTGCACTACGTTGGTATAAGGCAAATCGTTCGCATTAGGCAAAGTCATTGTTTTTAATCTGAACAATCAGTGAACACGTTAGTTAGAGACATTATATTTCCCAAGTCTTCATCGCGCGCGTCTGTGTGTATGTATATATATATATATATATATATATATATATATATATATATATATATATATATATATATATATATGTGTGTGTGTGTGTGTGTGTGTGTGTGTGTGTGTGTGTGTGTGTGTGTGTGTGTGTGTGTGTGTGTGTGTGTGTGTGTGTGTAATGACAAAGAGGCAGGAGGAAGGGGAGAACGAGACATTGTCAAAGCTAGTCAATTCTGTTTAGTCACGCTAAAAAGCTGTCAACTAGTGCTAACATTTGGCATGTATTGTTTAATCTTCATAATGTTTCAAAATCACAGAAGCACGTTCAGATTCAAACATTCACACACACACGCACGCACGCGCGCACACACACACACACACACACACACACACACACACACGCACGCACGCACGCACGCACGCACGCACGCGCGCACGCACACGCACGCACGCACGTACGCACGCATACACACGCGCGTGCGCGCGCGCACACACACACACACACGTGCGTGCGCTGAAGAGAAAGAGAGAGAGAGAGAGAGAGAGAGAGAGAGAGAGAGAGAGAGAGAGAGCACACACACACACACACACACACACACACACACCTGTATATATACATGTAGAACACACACACACACACACACACACACACACACACACACACACACACACACACCTGTATATATATACATGTAGAACACACACACACACATGTGCACACACACACACCACACACGCGCCAACATGGTGGATTGCTTCAATGTACACGTTTAGCTCTCATTGGAAAATCCAGTACAGTTCGTACGACATACAAAATGGTAAAAACAAGAGCAGCCACAAAGAAAGAAAAAAAAAAGCTCAACAAAAAGTAAGTTCGATTCTTAGGAATATTCTCGGCTTGAAACTCAGTCTCAATCTCCGACTCGGAACGAGCAGGGATCTAGCCAAACGAGCAACCACAGCATATCAGACCCTGCAACGGGCTGGCGAAAACCTTGTAAAAAATACCGGTCAGTCTGAAAGTTGCTTGGAATTACTGACGTGCACAATTAAAATGCTCTGCGACAGAATTTCGGTCTTGGAGAAGAAATTATAGAGGAGCTGACGAAAGATAGCAATAAAGAATGGAGCTACAAACAAGCTGAAACTGTAAGTGTTGGTACACAAACAAATAGGTCAACAACAACATCTTCCAACACAACACAACGCAGCAACATACAACATATGCAGACAAGCTGAAGTCTCCAGTTCACAAAAAAACAGTTCATTTCAGCAAAACTCCCCTCTCAGTGCCACAAAACCAGAAGAAAAACCGTATGAAGCAAAGAAAAAGGAACAGTTGGCTGACGTCAAATCTACTGGCATCAAGTCCGATGACGCCAAAAAGGTACATTCTGATCAGTTCAGTTTAGAGGTTTATTTAACGTCTGTTCACCATTGATGATATTAGACGAAAAATAATCTAAAACGTCATTACCATCTAACAATGCTTAGCCTCAAGATTTAAAAAACAAACAAAAAACTTATTGAAATTAATGGCATAAAAGAAATACAAAAAAAAAAAAAAAAAAAAAAAAAAAAAAAAAAAAAAACCGCATCAAAGCAACTTGGCAATTTTAGACTGTGCGATAATATTAGCAATGATGGAAGGCGTGAACAATATTTGACTGATATCTTGGACTTTGATGTCAATAGAATTTTCTTTATAGATTTGAGTTAATACAGAACATTCCATCAATAGATGATGCACTGAAATAGGCTTACCACAAGTACAAAGAACATGGCAAGAATATTTTGTGTTCCATGCATTTAACTTGAGTTTTGTTACTATCTTGGAAATGTAACGAGGACAAGTATTTACATATTCAAGATTTTCTCTCCACGAATTCTGTTATAAACACACAACTTTCTAATTTTAGCAAACTTTCTGACGAAGATATTTTCAGTGAAGATAATGAATTACAATCAGGGCAATGTTTAGCTCCAGCTTTAGCAAGTATATCTGCTGCTTCGTTCCATTTCAACCCACTATGAGAGGGAACCCAGCAGAAGTCAATACATATTCCATGAATCCTTAAACAGTGTATGAGGTGATGGATATCAAAAAGTAAATCTTTCCGAGCCTTACCGTCCCAGTGTTCTAGAGTTTGCAAGATATATTTAGAATCCACACATATGAGAATATTATGAAAAGGCATAGGAGCATCATAATTGTAGCTCAAAGCCCATCAATATTGCATATAATTCTGCTGTAAATATGGAAAACCCTTTGCCAAGATGATAATTTTTTTTTCTCTCATTTAGACTAGGAATGACAAAACCAGAGCCACTACCAATGTTATTTAGGACTGAGCCATCAGTGTAAAATTTCAGATGATTACTATAAAAAAATTGTCATGATAAATTCTGACATCACTAACCAAGAGATTAAAATTTTCAGTTTTAGAAACACTTGTGTAATTGTAATCAAAATTTCCACACAAATGCTCCCAAGGCGGAATCTTAGGCGTGATGGGTTCTTCAGAAATTGTTGATAAATCAATGTTACAATCAGACATAAAGCTTATACGTGTAATTTCTAATTGGTTGTAAACATGTAATATTTCTAGCTCGTTTGGGATAATCTTTGTTTGAGTCCATCAATAGTTCTGCTGTAATTGAGTTCTTAACTGACAGGCTTCTAATCACATATTTTGATACGTCTAAGAGCCGTTGTTCTCGAAAAGGTAAACACCTCTGCAGCTTGATAACTTTTGATAGTATTTGCATGAAATGGTACCCCTAAGGCCAATTTCACTGTTTTGCTATCCAAACTTTGTAGCTTTTTTAAAAGATATTTTGGAGCAGAAAAATAAACTTCTTGGCCATACTTTAATTTGGATCGAACTAAAGAGGTAGATAAATGCAATAAATTTTTCGTGTCTTGCCCCCAAGGCTGTCTGTCTGTCTGTCTGTCTGTCTCTGTCTCTCTCTCTCTCTCTCTCTCTCTCTCTCTCTGTGTGTGTGTGTGTGTGTGTGTGTGTGTGTGTGTGTGTGTGTGTGTGTGTGTGTGTGTATGAAATGATGATGACGACGACGACGACGACGATGATGATGATGATGATGATGATGATGATCTCTCACTGCTTTAAAGCATTTTGTGGTAAATTCAGTTGCACGTAGGCAAGCACACATGCATACACACAGACTCGGAACACACACACACACACACACACACACACACACACACACACACACACACACACACACACACACACACACGCACACACGCACGAACGCACGCACGCACGCACGCACACATCTGTGCAAGTTTGCACATAAACACACCCCTCTTCAAGCCTGAGTGCCTACGAGTGTCAGCCTTACCTACTGAAAGATGCTGTGACTATGGCACACGACTGTCGCAGAGTCTGTTACCCATACCTATTGAAACATGACATGAGAGTGACACCTGTCATTTACATCTCTTGAAACATGCTATGACAGTGACAACTGAGTGTCTCATAGTCTGTCATTAGCACCTTCGGTACCCTGTGATACCTGAGTGTCTCGGAGTTTGTCACTAACACCTATTGAAACACGCTATGACAGTGATACATGAGTGCTCAGAGTTCGTCACTAACACCTATTGAAACATGCTATGACAGTGATAACTGAGTGTCTCATAGTCTGTCATTAGCACCTTCGGTACCCTGTGATACCTGAGTGTCTCGGAGTTTGTCACTAACACCTATTGAAACACGCTATGACAGTGATACATGAGTGTCTCAGAGTTCGTCACTAACACCTATTGAAACATGCTATGACAGTGACAACTGAGTGTCTCATAGTCTGTCATTAGCACCTTCTGTACCCTGTGATACCTGAGTGTCTCGGAGTCTGTCACTAACACCTATTGAAACACGCTGTGACAGTGACAACTGAGTGTGTCAGAGGTTCTCACTAATACTTATTGAAACATGGCATGACTATGACACCAGTATGTCTCAGAGTCTGTCATATCACCTAATGAAACATGCTGTAACAGTGATACCTGAGTGTCTCAGAGTCTGTCATAATACCTATTGAAACATGCTGTGACAGTGATACCTGAGTGTCTCAGAGTCTGTCACTAACACCTATTGAAACATGCTATGACAGTGACGTCTGAGCGTCCCAGAGTGTCAGTATCTGCATGAAGTTTGATGACAATTCGTCGTCATCAGGACAGCTGCATTAAACGTACAACATAGAATGTTACAATGGAATCACAGCAACAGAACACAATATAACAGAATTATCCACCCTCACTCCCACACTTCCATGTAGCATACTTTTATAAAGAAATCAAATGTTAATGTATGGGCCAGAAGGTGCTGCCTTGTGAATAAAAACTAACGAGTTGAACGGTGAAAGACAAATCTTAAATAAATGTCAGCGAACGCCCAGAGAAACGTGGACAAACGAGTCACAAGACAACATACAACGCGTTTCGACTCTTAGGTCTTCTTCAGGTGAAACAAAGACGAACAAAATAACGAAAATGTACTTAGCTTTGATCGCTGAACTCAGAAGCAATCTGAAGGGATCAAAGCTAAGTGCATTTTCGTATTTTTGTTCGTCTTTGTTTCACCTGAAGAAGACCTAAGAGGTCGAAACGCGTTGTGTGTTGTCTTGTGACTCGTTTGTCCACGTTTCTCTGGGCGGTTCGCTGACGTTTATTTAAGATTTGTTTAGATTTCCGCCTGCAGTCGTTTCACTTTGCACTAGGTGAAAGACATGTCATCACTTATTCGCACTATGCCCTTCCTGTCAAAAGCTTTGGGCCCAATTCAACATAACCACTGCAATTCATTGATGTTAAAACAGAGAGTCATTCATCCTGCTATTTTCATTAGTAGTCTTCAACCTTGGCACTACATCAATGACATTTTCTAAACTTCAGGTACGCTCTATCACCCACTCTCTTCACTCATCCATGACATTAGTAATACGCTCTACTTCTTCTGAAACCCAGTGTCACACTCCTCCCAACGTTTTTGTCCAAATTGTGCTGACATTCTTACTATGCATTATCATTTCAAAACGTGTAACGATTGTACCTCTTCGAAAAGATCCTGAATCTTACATATTATACACAATTAAATTTAACAGTGCGTGATTTCTAAAAATGGGTTCAGAACCTTAATGTGGCAGCCACTTCTACTTTTTTTTTTACAGACTTCTAAAACACCTCCTGGCCTCTGGAACTTTTACAACATGATACTCAAAGGAAGCCCAGTTCATGGCTCAGTCCCGTTCCTGTTGGTGAAAGATTTTAGTCTAGAGAAGCAGAGCAATGTTCTGGTGTATGCACCCTGAGAAACATTTATTGGACGATAAATTCATTAAAAGGAGAGGTATATTCCATCCTTCATAAAAGGAGATAATTTGGATTTAACGCTATTCACCATGAATCAACAATGATTCAAACATTTAGTCATACAGTTCTGCATATTTAGTTGGGTTAATACTTGTGTTGTCTCAAAATCGGTTGGAGAACAGACAAGAGAAGAAAAAAAAAAATAACGAAAACAGTGGAAAATGCACGTGATATTCCCCTACAATAACAAACAAGTTACGTTTAAAAATTCAGAAAGCGTAACCATGCAGAACAGTATTGGTGTTTTTGCTGTTGTAGAACAATTATCGAAAAAAAAAAAGTCCCATCGAGTATGAGATGGAAGAAATGAACAAAGTGTAAGCAATGGCGCCAGGTGCCCGGCATTTGGTGTGTAATGTAGTGCAATAGGATGTAATCTCTCTCTCTCTCTCTCTCTCTCACTCTCTCTCTCTCTCTCTCTCTCACTCTCTCTCTCTCTCTCTCTCTCTATCTCTGTGTGTGTGTGTGTGTGTGTGTGTGTGTGTGTGTGTGTGTGTGTGTGTGTGTGTGTGTGAAAGATAAAAAGCTGTTGGAAAGAGAATATCTTTTATTAATGATCATATTTACCCTTTTCTGTCTTGGCTAATTATCTTATGAAACTATTGAAAAAAGGATATTCGAAGTCTTGTTCACGTTTTAAGCTCTTCAGCCTTGCCCCATGAAGTCATGAAAAGCACGCTGGTTTCATGTAGGCAACTTCAAAGAGTTAAGTGAGCGAATAACAAAGGGGGACTGGCATTTCTCCTTGACGATGGTCAGTTGTCTCGGGAGACAGACTGTCAGCAGTGTCGTACGTGGAGGTAGTGCTCAAGTGGCATGGCTCAAGTAATATGTGTGTGTGTGTGTGTGTGTGTGTGTGTGTGTGTGTGTGTGTGTGTGTGTGTGCAGACCGTTCCATATCTTTTGATCTCCCTTGCATCCTTCATGGATCCTCAAGCATAGTCTCAAAGATTGTCGCCTACATTTTATACTGTTTGCATAATGTTTGTAGTTTTTCAGCAACTTTTTTTCTTCTCCACACTTTAGTTTTGTTTTATTATTTTTACAACCTTTCCCTGGCTGCTTTGGGGGTGCTGTTGGATTCTAATTTGAACCCTTGGTGGTGAGAAACACAACAGAATTACGGACTGTGGTGTATCTCTATTTGACGCCAAGAGCACAGACACAATCAGCCGTGCCTCCCTGATGAGTCCGATCCAGCAAAACGAAAGGCTAGAAACAGGCAATAGTAAAGGCCTAGGAACAGGCAATAGATATAAATTTGTCTTTGAGAAGGGTTGCGATGGTTCCCCCCATGCAGCTAGCGGAGGGATATCATATTCATAATATGAATTTTCCCATTTTCTCTTCATTTTTTTTTTCATATCTTTGCCAAGTCATTAGTATAATGTTCGAAGAATTGTTAATCTGCACTTGTTTTTCCCACTACTTAATTGTTCAGCAAAATCTAAAGTTGAGGTTCTTTTGTCTCTTGGACTCGAAAGCGTAAGTCCTGTTCTTGGAGAAAGCATACATGTATAATTATCTGACAGAAAAAAAAGGGAAAGAAACAACAGTTTTTTTTTTTTTTTTTTTTTTTTTTTTTTTTTATGGATTGATCAGGATCGAAATAAGTGTCTGTTCAAGCAGCAAATATCATCTTGAGAGAACAGTTTCTTTTATTCTCGGTGATGTCTTGTGACTTTCCTGAAGAATTTTTCTTTTTAATTTTTTCGGGGAGTGGTGAGGGATAAGATAGTCCAAGTTGTGGAGAATTAGTTTTAGGTGCATCAAGAAAACAACCGCTAGTTCCTTCAGAGTCCTCTGGACCACAACTAGCGATGTAGCCTTGCGCGTGTAAACGCATTTAATCCTACTGAAATTTGCACAACCATCAGAACGATCGTTTATAAAATATATAGAAGAAATGATCAGAAATATTTGTATGCAGTACTAAAAAAGGGAGGTTTCTTAAAGAGCGAGCTTGCCAAAGGAAATATTTTAAATATTCGAATTGCAGGGAAAGGGTAATAAAAAAAAAAAAGTAAACAAACAATGTAAAAAAAAAAAAATGACACAGACTGTGCTTCATTTGATCCAAGGATGAGAAATTTTTATGGCAGACTTTTTTGTAACAAATGTTTAGAACTAGTTCATCTACAGAAAACAGCGATCGTGCACAAACACACACACACACACACACACACACACACACACACACACACACACACACACACACACAAAACATGCAAGCCTTTGTCAGTCTCAGCAGTGGCACAGAAACTACATACTGAACTTTGCATCTCTGACTGATCCTCTGACAGAGGTAACGAGGATGCAACAGCCCACAACAGTTCGCTGCTCAAAGCATTGCAGACAACGTGAGTATTGTCAAACAAATACAACAATCCGAGCCGTCATTTCAGCTGCCAGATTTACCTGAGGTTTTCCATTATCCGTGCTGATGATTCAGTGTATGGGTGAGTGTCGTTCTGATGCAGACTGATGGATCCTTGTCACTGACAAGAAAAAAAAATTCCTGACCTCTATTCAAATACAGCCGGATTGAGAAGCTCTTAATTGTATATCTGACAAAAATGCCGTGCAATTTTGGGGGCTTTGATGAATTCAGCTGCTATTTGACTATATGAGAATTTGTTCCAGATACTGAACATAGACCACTGA
This sequence comes from Conus betulinus, assembly GCA_016801955.1. NCBI lineage: Eukaryota > Metazoa > Mollusca > Gastropoda > Neogastropoda > Conidae > Conus > Conus betulinus. The sequence goes on along the minus strand of JADBJO010016592.1, from coordinate 12,491 downwards.
CCTACGTTCAGAAGAAACTGAACTATAATCTGCACTGAATGTATGTTCGGACACAGAAAAAAACGAAAGTTATCATTTCACAATAGAATTAATCATAATGAAAATGAAAGTATGTGTTGGGTCATGTCTTTAGTAATTACCTGAAGCACGCCGTTTGCATTGAAACTGAATACCCAAAGGAAATATCACCAAACTTAAGTTCGAGTGAATCATTTAAGAATATATGAACAGACATAAACAGGCATATACACACTCGTATCGTTCGCAGCAGAACGCTGCAGAGACAAAAGTGTCCTTGTTATTATGGGAACTTGTCTTTGACGTCACATGAAATTGCGTCACGCCAAAGGACGTGTATTCGGAAACGTATGTCAAGAACGTTTCTGTGTATATGGAAATAATGTTTTGAACGGTGTCATTCTAAAAGTCCATCAATTTGATTTCCCAGAGCGAGAAGGGCGACAGTGGCGATGGAGGGGAGGTGACTGGGTGGGTGGAGGGAGCTCATAATCCTGTGATCTTACGAAAAAGAAAACTCGATTTATGGGAAGAGGACCAGAATGTTAAAGACAACGGCAGACACAGGTAAAAGGAGTTTCAGCTGGATTTAGTCAAAGAGGAAAGACTTGAAATTCACAAGGTTTAAATCCCGCCATAGCCAAACTATTTCCAGTGTCAGAAGGGCATGTAGGGGTCATGACCTGGATGTAGCCCGGTCTCCACAGAGTGTAAAGAGCTCTGGACCAGAACACTTGTCTGTGGGGGACTTCTGAAGACCTTTTCCTAGAATTTCCTAAATTTTTTTTTCCTACAATCCATCCATCTATCCAACTATCTATCTATCTACCTATCTGTCTCTCTATCCACCAGTAATGTGTGTTTGTGAAATCTGTATAAATGTATATTTGTACCTATGTATGTATGTTTCCATCCATCCATCCATCCATCCATCCATCCATCCATCCATCTATCCATCCATCCATGCATCTATCTATCTATCTATCTATCTATCTATCTATCTATCTATCTATCTATCTACATATGATCTTTCAATCAATCTATCTACTTGCTGTTGTCAAGTTCTACCTAGGGTTTCTTCCTATCACAGTGTGTGTGTGTGTGTGTGTGTGTGTGTGTGTGTGTGTGTGTGTGTGTGTGTGTGTGTGCGTGAATTTTGTGCTGGCAAGAAACATGAGTAATCCTTGTTTATTCATGGAACCACCTGTGCAGACTAAAAGTTACTAGGCCAGCACAAATATGTGTGCATTACCACTTAAACACACACACACACACACACACACACACACACACACACACACACACACACACACACACACACACAGAGAGAGAGAGAGAGAGAGAGAGAGAGAGAGAGAGAGGGAGAGAGAGAGGAGAGAGAGAGAGAGAGAGAGAAGAAAGAAGAAGAAGAAGAAGAAGAAGAAGAAGAAGAAACCCTGCCTTTATACTGAACGTAAACTGATGTTCAAAGACCCTAGGAGTCCTCTAGCACGTGCACATTAGCTTCCATCCATTTCAGTAGCTTTGCTTCACTGCTTTTCTCCGTTTTTCTGCCCACGTGTTAAACGTGTACATGAAAGGATTAATAGCAGAGTTTAAAGGGAGTACGAATATAGTTAGAGCAACACTGACTTCTTCTCCAGGGATTGAAACATCACTCGATGACAACATTCCACACAGTCCAATGGGAAAACCAGCACATGAAATCTGTCACAGCAATACTGATCAGCCGCCGGGCTATTGTCATATCCTGTGACAACTTGGTTGTTTGTTTTCAAAGCATTGTTTTGTATTGACCAAAAGATGATGGCCTGGCCAGAAGAGATGAGCATGAATAAAGTAAAATTAAAAATTAATAATACACCAACAGAATAAAACCTTCCTTTAAACTCCTGCCTTGTAACAGGGAGTGGAATGCAGACACCTGTCTGACTGTAAAACTCCCAGCGTTTTGTCAGTGGAAATAAAGGGAAGCAGCTAAAAGAAAAACCAACCAACCAACTCAATAGACAAGCCACTGGAAGCTGATGATCTGTCAAATCGCAGAGTGCTGAATGGAAAACTAACAGCGATGAAACGATCCAGTGTGATAAGGCAAATGATCAGAGCTGACACACCTCACTGGACAAGAGAGACAAAAAAGCCCGCCACATGACAGGTCACACTGTTTTTCCACGTGTCATCATAATGGAGATATTGACCTCTGAACTTCTCATCAGCTGCTCCAATAATAGTAACATAGAGTCCCATCAGGAAGTCAGCCATGGTAAGGCTGATGACAAACGTATTGAACCCACTCATTGAGCTTGTCTTTCTTCCAAACAATCGTGCACAAAAGCAGAGTATGTTACCTGACAGGGACACACAACTTATGAGCCAGAGAAACACACGGTACGTCCATGATTGCAGTAAATCTTCACACGATGAAATCTCGTCTTTTGCTGCAAAGCAAAATCTGTTGTCAAAGCCATGTGGAAGAACCACATTGCAACAAAGTTTATAGTTTCCCGTCCACATAGAAAACGAGTGATAGAGATGTGTGAAAATGTCAGCTGAAAAACACTTTCACCGGACTGCCATCCATGTGCAGTTCAGTCAGATGAGGCATGGGTGGAAAAACTACTGAGGAAGGTGTGAATGGAAGTGGAAGTCAGATTCAGCTTCTCTATGCGGTGAAAGGGTAAGAAGACTTGAAGATCAAGCACTGTGAGTGTGGTATGTGACAGGTCTATGGTTGTGAGCCTGTTCTGCTTGTCAGTGAATGGCTGGTCCAGGAAAAGAGAGGTCAGAGGGTTTTTAGACAGCAGCAGTATTCCTAAATGTTCAAGATCGAGGAAAGGTGCCAAGCTGACTTGTGTCAGTTTGTTTTGACTGAGATCAAGATATTTTAGATTCGGGAATGTCATGTTAGGGATGTGGGTAAAGAACACCTGACAAAGAGGACATGAATGAGATATATATTGTTGCTGACATCAGACAGTGTCATGCCAGAACCTGTGGCATCCAGGTAACGGAGCTGAGGGAAGAGTGCTGCAAGGAATGGCTGACCACACTGAAATGTGTAGCCTTGACACTGGCAGTGTAACGGACACGTCATGTCACACAGTAATTCATCGTCATGCAATGGGCAGTGAGACCATCCATCACATAAATCATCACTGTGCAAACATATAGTGGAAGTTCTGCATCGAAACAGACCAGGGCATGTCATGTTCGCACACCCCTCTTCGTCCTGGTGGTCAATACAGTCATACATTTCATTGCACCGTGTGTAGACAGGCAGGCAGTCATTGAACTCACCAGGACAACGATAGTGACTAGCAGGACAAGAGTCTCGTTCGGTTTCATTGAATACATTGAATATGAGCTGAACTTCGTCTCAGAATTCAAATCGATAAGAACAGGGGATGAAATAAGGTTTTATCTTCACGTGCAGTGCAGAATGATTGCTGCGTTATCTGGACAGGAAAGTTCGTCTGATTCATCCCAGCAATCAAACAGCTGGTTGCACACTCTGATATGTGGCACACACTGACCACTGCAACACGTAAAAAATGTGTTCACACATGGATGATGATCACAGAAAGATTCATCAGTGTTATCCTGACACTCTGATACAAAGTTACACACCAGGGTGTATGCTAACACACGACGTTCATTACTGCAGGTAAATAAAGGAGTTAAGGCGACGTGGTGATCTGGTGAGTAAGCGTTTCTGTTTACGTCAGAAAAGTGGTGAACAAAGGTGCAGGATGTATCAGTTTGACAAAATTCTTTGTACAAATCATGGTCACACAGGAAAAAAAGTGTATGTCATATGGCCCTCATGGCATATAGTCATAGAGTGTGGCCTCATTGCAGAGTGAGTCAAAACACAAATATCTTTGAAGGAGACAACCTCGTATCACATGTACTTTTATTGAATGTGGATGTACACATTGCATTAACATGTTTTGAAGGCACAGTCAACTTGCTACAAGATCTAACTTAAACGTCACATATGAATTATATTTCAGGGCATGATAAAGGACTGTTTTGTCTTCACTGATCACAACTTGCTTATACAATGAGCGCAGAGGTGTTTTGAAGATGGATATGTTCACGGAATAGAATGCTACGTTTTTTGCATGTTCTCGTTCTTTGAAGACCATGAATTAAGTAATGCACGCAGGTAGGAGGGTCAGTGTACCTCCAAGTGAAACGCAGTAGTCAGTGGTTGTTTCGTTGAGGTCCGTTTTACAACTGTCATCGACAAATTTGCTCAAGGTCTTATAAAATGTTAAACGGCCTCTGCATGACGCGTCCAGTGTGAAAATTTGATCAAGACTGACGGAACAAAACTCTGCTTCTTTGAATAAATATTGAGATAATTTTCTCAGTTTTCACACCCGCCAAAAACATCGAAACATTGACAAAATAGTTTTATATTGGTTTTACATGTTCCCAGTGGGTCTACTGATTTTAGATAAATGTCGTAAAACGTTTCTAAAACATTCCAGTCAAAATCTAACGTTGATGAGACATGTGTGAATATGGGAGTGGCTATTTTCCATTGAACTCGTTTGAAGACAAATGCTTTAAACATGCTTTGAAGACGTTCACATTCTCGTCCTTGTCATGTTGTTGAATGGTCTGATTTTTTTCCACTAAGCAAGCATTTGGTTTCCCTTTTCATTTTACAGATGATGCAGTGTAGTGCAAATAATAGATTAAAACGTGGTAGCTGATAATTTGTGTGTGTGTGTGTGTTCTGTGTGTAACAATCATTGCAGGAAATATGGAGGAAAAATAAAAAAATTCTGCTGGTTGGCAGGTCTCATTCAAATGAAATAAACGATTTATTTTAGATCATACTATCATTAGAGTCTGAGTAGCATCTGAAACCCAAAATGATTATCCGCTTGACAGCTTTTTTAATCAGGGACAGAACTTCACACACATTAAACCATATTACTCTGGAAACATTGTCACTTTGCAGCAGCACAGTTTCACGGTGAAGGACAGCTTTCGTATCAGGTCTGAAGATGATATTTTTGTCTGTTTTTTGTTTTATCTCTCTTCAACGGAAATCTGTAATCAGGTTTAAACACGTAATTAATCATCTTATACCGATCATGTGTGCTCTTACAGCTTATAACAAAACAAACATAATAGTTTTGATGTTTTTTTTATGATAGTTTTTTTATGTTTTAGTCTGGTAGCCATTAAGTTTTGATGTTGCCACCATTTTTTTTGTCCCTAAGTAGTTTCATAATCCATCAAGTTTTGTCAGGTGTCCAAGAGGAGAGATGGTAGGCAACCCAAAAGCATGGCAAATGCGAGTGCAAGAAAAAAAAAAAAAACAGTGATATATATAAAAAAAAAACAAAAACAGTGAAAGCATTAGTATCACCAGTGACCATAATTGTCTTCATATGCAGCTACGTTCAGTCACCATATATGTAACCATTCAGCAAGGATAAGTGCAATTCAATGCATCAAAAAGAGACAGTCAATAATAATAGACATTATATGTGTTTTTTCTTCATTTGTTTGTTTGTTTCGTTCGTTCTTGCAATCGTTTGTTCGTTTCTTCTTCGTTCTTTATTGTTTTTATGAAGGATTTGCCTTAGATTTTGTTTCTAGATTACAGAATGTTGCATTTGTGCAAAAGCTAGACTTGGTGAATTCACATTTCCCTGATAACAACGTGTGCTGTGCCAGCTTCTGTCAGAATTGATGAATTAGCCATTTTTTTTTTACATGGTTGACTAGGGCAAGCTATCTCCACTACGAATACCTAAAAACTGCATATCCATTCTGTACCAGACTGTGACAAGAATCTAGGCATTGAGCAGTGAGAAGCTCAAACAGATGTAAACTGCTTCATGATACGCCATGTCGTCTCCCATTGGGTGAAAGGAGAGGTTGTCCATACCAAGAGTCCTCCATCCGAAGAAAAATCGCATGATGATCTTAGATTATAAAAACCTAAGAAGATCAGGATTTCCAATCACATACGTCAACCTGTTCAGATCCATGAAACTGTTCTAGCTTATTCTAAGGAGAATAATGAATTGTTTTTTCTATCTGAACTGGATTAAAAATTCAACTTTCTAATGAGGAATCTATGTATGCAGCCATCCAGTGCTGACCATGTGAGACATTTACAACTGATGGACGATACTGAAGCTCAATACCCATACAAATAGCATGCACACACCCTGTTAGGGAGATATTGGATCTGCAAAAAAAAAAAGAAAAAAGCTCCCTCTGACATCTGGACACATCCATGCTGCCCGTACATCAGGGGAGAAAAAAAGGGATATATGCGACCCCACCATTCTAAAACTTGTGTCTCAAAGGCAGAAGCAAAGTCATTCAAAATAGATGAAAACTGAAACAATCCATTTCAAAGACAGAATTGTTGAAGATTTCACCATGAAGAATGATATGCTTTTCATCAAGCAGCTGATCTCCTTGAGACCCTACGTGAATGGACGTCAGAAGTTAAAGAATTTCAAGGTGCACAGAATCAATAAGATGGCTGACCTCACTTGACTGATTATCAATGTCACAACTCCCTTATGAATCTCAGACAGACATGCAACCCAGCTGTGACAAATGATGATTCAGCACAGGCGATGACATAACCAGTGCAGCCACGTGTTCGGTGATCTCCAATCCTCACGCCCAGAAAGTGTGACTGTATGATAAACTGTGCTGTGAATGGGTATGAATCCTACCTCTGTTTCCGGACTGTGAGGCAGACCATCTTCTGTTTACATACGTGCAAAACGCATTGTTCATCAGCGTTACACACCAGTCGAGAGACACGGGCGATGAGGGGCGGGAAGGGAGGGGGGGGGGGGGGGGGGGGGGGGGGGGGGGGGGGGGGGGGGGGGGGGGGGGGGCAAGATCTGAAGCAGGACTTACAGCTTGTTGTGGTGAAGCGTTGTATGTATGAAACTGTGCAAAGTGATTCTGGCCAGAGTTATCTATTCAACCGAGATAAGGGACTCTAACGTTACCTCTAAAAATGAATGTATGGCGTATTTGTGTAGCAGAAGTGGTTTGATTGCCAGCTTGATATGTGAATAGATTTGTTGATATGCTATTATGATTCCCTTCAAACTTTTTTTTATCATTTTACTGATTTGTGTGGTGAAAGTAGTACGAGTGCCAGTATTGGTGTGGGGCCAGTATTTGCTGGTATCTTAGTATCCTTTTCCATCATCTTCCTTCTGTCTCTTTCTTTTGACCCCCCCCCCCCCCCCCCCCCCCCCCCCCCCCCCCCCCCCCCCCCCCCTTGGTTACACGCCACTGATCGGGTGAATCTCATGTACATTCATGTTTTTATGACACAAATTTCGTTTTTTGTAATGTGTGTGTGTGTGTGTGTATGTGTGAGTGTGTGTGTGTGTGTGTGTGTGTGTGTGTGTGTGTGTGTGTGTGTGTGTGTGTGTGTGTGTGTGAGTGGGTGAGTGGGTATTTGAGCGCAGTTTACATTAATGTAACAATTGTCTTTTTCTGGATGAGCACAATGAATCAAAAGAACTTTGCCATACTAGAGCCAAGAAATGAGATAACTACTGCAGTTTTTCAATCTTTTGAAACTGTTTAGGGGGGGGGGGGGGGGGGGGGGGGGGAGGGTCGCGTGAATGGGAACAGGAGTATGTTTCTTTTCCTCTTTGTCTGGTATGCTTGTACAACTGAACACGATGTACTGTTTTCGTCTTCTCTTCTATGAGAAATGTATATGACACCAACCCGACTGCATTAACACGTTTCTTCTCTTAAGGACACACAACTGCAAGTAAGTTCATGGAAGTACATTGTGAATCAAATACGTGCCACATTTGAAGATGATACGGGGCGAAATCACTTTGAAATATTCAACGTATGATTTTCTCATGATTTAAATATAAAAGAATGTGTAGGAATCAATTTGCTGAGAAATTGTAGAGATGAAAACTTGATTCATAACTTTGATAAAAAGACTTATCAATCTTCTAGGAAGGACTGAAATGTTAAAGTCACTTGTGCTTTGAAATTGTTTCTTTGACTAGCAGTACCAAATTAACTACATGATTAAAAACACACCCAGTTCAGACATATTGCTGCCGATTCATCTGGAACATGAAACTGGACAGAATAAACAGAAACAACTGTAATGGAAGTATACAGGTGTTCTTGTCACATCAGACTTGAAAACGTACATTTTACCTTTTGAACTGTCATGGTTAAGGCATGACATCCATAATGACCACGAGCGGAAGAGCATGATATCCAAAGGTGTCCGTTTTGTCCAGCAACTAGAACAAACAGATCCTAGTTTTACCTCTTAAGAACGAGTATCCGTTTTGACACGTTATCTTCAGAGCACATAAAACAGCATGTTAGCCAATCAAATTAAAACGGTCTACAATATGTTGGCAGAGCCAATGTAAGATAACGAAATGTCCAAAATAGGGGATAGGTTAACCACGCACAAGCCATGGCCACAAATGGTATTCATAGGCTGCCGGATTTCTTCATAGCAAATAACACTGTTAACATATACAAAATGTGAGAAAGAAAAAAAAATCTCTCACACTGAAACATTAACAAATATGGGATGAATATCACCGTTTCAATGGAAATCTATACTGTATAAGCAAAATTAGTATTACAAATATCAGTGACTCTTTGATGAGTTTTCAATTGGAAACGCATTTCGCTAAACGACCCATATATATGTACATAACTGAGATCTCTCTCTCTCTCTCTCTCTCTCCTCTCTCTCTCTCTCTCTCTCTCTCTCTCTCTCTCTCTCTCTCTCTCTCTCTCTCTCTCTCTCTCTGTTGTGTGTGTGTCTCTGGGACGCCTATGGTACACAAAGTTTTTTGAGTGACATGCTTTTTGAGCTCTGTGCTTTTTTTCTTGTTTTTTCTTCCAGTTGTGTGTAGTTCTGTGTTTGTCAGTTGGCAGTGACTTTTATGGCAAACTATGCCTGCTGCATCGCTGACCTTTAGGTATGTGTGTGGTGTAATTGCATATGTTTTCGTAGCTTTCATGTTGAAACGTATGAAATTTAAATCCGCCATGAAAATGTCTGCGCTGAAGTTGAGATCGCGCATGGACGATGTTACTCTAGGTCTGTTACTGTCTTTATTTTGCTACGGACATTTGCTCCAAAGGTGTGGTGACGTGGAGCTGAATCCAGGACCTGTCACTAGACCGACAGCAGGCGGCAAACCCGTCTATATAGAGCGCCGGAAATGCCCGTATAGACAGTACTCATGGACTGGGCTCTGTCCCTGCTGCCTCTGCGTTTCCGTCCGATCCCACTCTGAAAGACGTTGTGACCATTTTGAATGATCTAACTGGTAAATTTGATGGGATCGGAGAGGACATGAGGGACGTGAAAAAAAAAATGTGTACAAATCTGCAGGACGAAATGTCTGGTGTAAAACAGGAAATGTCCGCCTTGAAACAGGACAATGAAGAGATGAAGAAAGAGAACACGAGACTCGCCACTAGGGTGGAATCCTTGGACAGGAAAACAGACGACCTAGATGGAGATCGAAGAGAAACAACAAAATCATCCATGGTGTCTCTCGTAAAGCCCGGTGAGTCTTGGCAAGAATGTGAGGAGCTGGTGCAATACATGATAACAGATACGCTGGAACTTTCAGAGGACATTCGTTTTCGACCGTGTGCACCGTCTGAATTCAAAGCTGAACTCTAGGTGACTATTTGCTAGCATCAGTAGAGTTTTGTTTTACTAATGTGTAACCAGATGACTCTGAATGTGGTGGAAAGATACGAGTCTGACCACTTTCTGTTAGTACTGAGTATGGAATGCAAAATGTTCAGTCACACGATAATTTTTTTCCTAATGTAGATGGTAATCCGTTTATTGTTAAATATTGCTGAACCCAAGACTTTAGTCAACAGTTCTATTCATCAATGGATTAATGAAATGCTCTAGCAAAGTTAGATGTCGGTGAAAATCTTATTTCTATGGATGTGAACGAAGCACTAGATTTGTTCAATACAACTGTCAAAATCCAGCAGAAATTATAAGGAAAACTATACTTATAAACAAGATTGTTGTACAGAATTGGTTTGACCAAGAATGTAGAGTAGCAAAACGTAAACTTCGTAGATTATTCAGGATTTTCTCTCAAAAAAACAATGGATAGAAATGGCAGAGCAATGTGTTCTGCATTGCGAGAAGGGAATATAAAGATTTAAATGAAAGAAAACAGAAAGAACGTAATGATTCCCTTTTGAATGATCTATTGCCTTCAGCCAAAAAAATCAGCAGTAGTTTCTGGAATAATGTACACAACATTTCTTAAAAGATCCAGTGCCGGATTGGTTCTTACACTTAAAATCTTTTGGATAAGGACGATGTAGAGTCCATTGAGACTGAAAATGCGCTGAGTAATGAAGGATATACTTTCGACAGACCAATATTCTGGGAGGAAGCATCAGCAGCTATTAAGAAATTAAAGAATAATAAAACTGCCCGGGCCTGATGGCCTCATTAGGGAATTTTTAAAGAATTCTGGTGAGATTGTTTTGATTTTTTCTAGTTAAATTGTTTAATCATCTTCTATTTGACACAGGGATTTACCCTAACGATTGAAAAGAAACTCATAATATTACCGTTATTTAAGAAAGGGGAGGTAAACGATGTAAATAATTATAGAGGCATTTCTTTGTACAATGTATGTGGTAAACTTTATAGTTCAGTTACTTATAATAGACTTTATGAATGGATGTCTCAGAATGATATAACTGATATAAAGCTGGTGAACATCAAGCAGGATTTTTCAAAAGGTTATTCTACCTGAACATCAAGCAGGATTTTCAAAAGGTTATACTCTACCATTGATCACATATTTAGTCTACTAGCTCCAGTTCAAAACAATTTGTAAATAACAAGTAGCTGTATGTGGCTTTTGAAGAGTTGGAAAAAGCTTTCGATTCGATTCAGTTTCACAGAATGTATTATGGCCTGTTCTGTTTTAAAAATTGAATAATAGGTACACTGCGTCGTTGTGTAAAAAGCATATATAAAGAGGCAAAAGCAAGAATTAGAGCGGGAGCAAAACTATCAGATTTTGTTAAATGCACAAAAGGGGTTAAGCAAGGGGATGTTTGTAGTCCAGTTTTATGTTCTCTGTTCATAAATGAATTGGCTTTGGAGATTGTTCAAAATGGACGACATGGTGTTACTTTTGATCTCTTGGAACTGTTTGTATTACTTTTTGCTGACGACATTATTTTACTGTCTACAACTGTTGTTGGTCTTCAAAGGCAATTGAACAGCTTGTATACATCTGCTACTAAATTAGAATTAAAAGTAAATATGAATAAGACCAATATTATTGTGTTTCGTAAAGGTGGATATTTGCACGTAATACAAAATGGACTTACGGGGGTGAATTCATAGGTGTAGTCAACGCATACAAATACCTTGGATTTTATTTCACTACCAGATTAAGTTTCACTTTTGGGTGTCAAGATATAGCAAATAGGGCAAGGACAGCAGACACAGTTATTCTTCATATTTAATATAAATTGAATAGTAGCGCATTTTCTGTTTTTTCGAACTTATTCAATTTTCAGGTACAGCCAATATTACAGTATGGAGCTGAACTTTGGGCTCTCGAAAAAAAAAAAACAGAGATTGAAACAGAGAATGTCCATTTGAATGCAATGAAAAGATTTTTTGAATGCCAACAATCGAACACCAAATGATTTACTTTATGGTGAGCTTGGAAGGTATCTAACTTATATTAATTCTGTTTTTAAGTGTATTAAGTATTGGCTGAAAATAACCAGAACGGAGGAAACCAAGATACAATTTAAAGCTTATAAGCCGTTGCGAGATTTGAAAAGTAATGGCAAGAAGACATGGGCTACAAATCTTTGTCAGACTTAAATTCTTATGGCTTTGCTTATGTTTGGGACAACCAGGGCGTTGAAAGTATATCAGGATTTTGAAAACAAATCGATTACAGATGGCAAGACTTCCATGACCATATCTATAGCAGTGACAGATTTGCTCAACGTAGACTCCTTAAAAACAGCACATGTGATTGAACCACACATTGAAATGAATAATTTTGAATAGGCATAGTACGAGTGCACTAAGTTTAGATTTAGTGTCTCTGACATTGCTTGCCATCGGTTTAGACACAGTGTTCTGAAAGGTAACGAATCGATCTGTTGCTTGTGTAATCAGACAAAGGGAGATGAAATATATTTTCCACTTTGATGTCCTACACTCAGTGACCTTAGAGTTAAATTCATTAAGGCTAACTATTATTGTGACCCCTGTAGTTTTAAAGTCAACTTTGTTAGCAACAAGAAATGAAAATGTCCTCTTCGATCTTGCTGTGTACATATATGAAGCTCCAAAGCCAATACGAACAGTATATTCATAATAGTTTGCGAAGTGTATATATGTGTAATGACTTTTTCTGTCCATTTTCTTT
>JADBJO010016591.1:37500-40105 GCA_016801955.1 Conus betulinus | reverse complement strand
CTCTCCATTTCAGAGGGAGGTTGTGAAAGAAAGAAGACTGGGCATATGAAAATGTGTATTCTTTAGCATTAAACAATTCGATTTTATATCTATTGTTCAATTGACTCTGAAAAATTGAAGCATTTGGTCTTTGTGTTTTGATTTTGCACTTATATATATGAAGTTTAGCTAGCATAATAATGAAATCAAAAACTGTCTCTGTTTTCACACGTTGATCTATTCCAAAAATAACGATATCTCGTGTGATTTTGATATTAGTTGTGTTTCGACATTTTTCATTAAATAACTTTTCAACTTCTGTCCAAAAAGTTTGAGCGTGGTTGCACATCCATAAAAAGTGTTGGACCGAATCTCTCTCTTCGTTACAAAAAGTACAACTTGTCGTGTTTGTTAAGCCCATAGCATTTAAGACAATATTTGTACCAATAATTCTGTGTATGATTCGAATTTGTAGCCATTTTAATTTTATATCTTTGATTTTGTGGACATGAGTAAATACTTTATTCCAATGGATTTCAGAATTCAGTTTGTTTAGCCATTTGTAGCAGCAATTTGGCTTGCGCTCATCTTGAATGAAAATTTCATAGAACTGTTTGGCTCCTTTATTTTCCTTCATAATAGTATTTAAAGCCTTCGGTGTGTTATGACTTATGTCTCTGTTATTATCTATTTTCATACCCGTTTTCCTTATGAATTGTTTCATTGAAGAAATCCATCCATTGTATGAGATAAAATCTATGGTGTAGTCAACATAATGCTAAATTCTCTAAAGTTCATAAATTGTCCATTTGGTTTTCAAAAAAGTGTTTTATTGCGAATATCCCTTTCTCGACTAACTTATTTTGCTTGATTACCGCATTTCCTACTTTTATCATGTCATTGTAAAATACGGGTTCAACAAGTAGTTCATTTAATGTCTCGGGTGTCACACAAAGACAAAATTCCCGATAGGCTGTAAACGTGTCTTTCCAAAATGAATTAACACTTGTGTATCCAGAACCGTACCCTGGTCCATAATTTTTCGATTCTATCACTGAAGGGGTATAATTTTAAAAACGATGTTCTTCCATTTATGACTTGTGGTTTTAAGTTTCTTTTATCCACAGAAGTTTCAAAGCATTAATGTATTTTTTTATATCAGGTATGTTTAAACCACCTTGCTTTACAGTCTTCACTGCTGTTTTCCTGCTTATTCTATCTTGTTTGCCATTCCAAACGAAGCTGAAACACATCTTTTGAAGTTTTTGAATCAAAAGGTCAGGAGGGTTAGGTAGCAAAATCCAGAGGTGTATAAGTTTTGATAGAATAAGGGACTTGAGAACAGCAACTCTTCCGACTGGCGTTATACTTCTCTGAGACCAAAATTCTGAATAATGTTTTAACTTCCGAAAATTTGTCATTATAATTTAAGTTTTCACATTCTTTTAAGTCTTGAGTGAACCAACACCCCCATTTTGAATTTAGAAGGATTCCATATCATTTTCAGATGAGGACAGTATCTTTTTTTCGAGTTTTTTTATAACACCCAAGCCATATTGATTGCGTTTTTTTTTTATTATTCAAGAGTAGGCCTGAAATTCTGCCAAATGTGGTAAGGACATTCATAGATCGTTCAAATGAAGTTTTGTCACCAATGTTTATTAGCTGAGTGTCATCAGCGAACTGAACTATTTTGTGTTCTATATCGTTTTATATTTTTATACCTTTTATGTTCTTGTCTTCCTTTATCATTATCGCTAGAATTTCTGCACATATTATAATAGGTAAGGAGATATAGGGTCTCCCTGTCTACACCCCCTTTCTATTTTAAACCATTGCGCAGTCTGGCCATTTACAGTGACTGTTGATTTAATATCTTTATAGCACGTTTCTATCCAGTGGCATATACTGTTACCGAAAACCAAAACCCCTTAGCACATTGAACATAAAATCCCAGTCGAGGGAGTCGAAGGCTTTTTCAAAATCTATAGAGATAGCAACAGACCAGGGAGATTTCTTGCATTTAGGTAATTAATCAAATCATAAATCAGCCTAATATTGTCACCCATATATCTGTTAGCCATGAAACCTGTTTGGTCTTCACTAATAATAGAAGGTAAAACATTTCTGATTCTCTTGGAAATACACGAGGAAGCTATCTTGTAAACTACATTTAGGAGGGAGATGGGACGCAGTTTTTTTTTTTTTTACAAATTCTTTAGGTTTATCACCTTTTGGTATAGAAATAATCAGTCCCTCCTTCTGTGTCGCGCGAAAATTCTCCGTCTCTATACGATTCATTGATAGATCTTACCACCAATGGCCCAAGTATTTTCCAAAAAAAAACTAAAAAAATTCAGCACAAAACCCATCTGTACCTGGGCTTTTGCCATGTTTCATATTCTTTAAAGCTATACTTGCTTCTTCTAAAGTGATTTCCCCTTCCAACATTTGTTTATCATCTTCAGATAACTTTGGAATTGTTTTAACAACAAGTTTTTTTTATTTCGCATTTTTCAGTTACCTTTTTCTTGTATAAGTTTTCGTAGAAAGTTTTAACTTCGTTTAAAAGATCTCTTTCTGTTCTTTTTTATTTTTTCATCATCTTTGGTCACTAGTCTGGTCA
>JADBJO010016591.1:15000-32500 GCA_016801955.1 Conus betulinus | reverse complement strand
TGTTATACAGAGAAGCAGTCTGTATGTCATACACTTTGGTTTCACACAAAAGTAGTCAGTATGTCAAACTCTTTGGTTTACACGAAAATCAATCAGTATGTCAAACACTTTGGTTTACAAAAAGCAGTCAGTATGCCAAACACTTTGGTTTACACGAAATTAGTCAGTATGTCAAACACTTTGGTTTACATAAAAGCAGTCAGTATGTCAATCACTTTGGTATACAGAGAAGCAGTCTGTATGTCAAACACTTTGTTACACACAAAAGCAGTCAGTATGTCAAACACTTGGTTTACACAAAAGCAGTCAGTATAACAAACACTTTGGTTTACACGAAATCAATCAGTATGTCAATCACTTTGGTGTACACAAAAGCAGTCAGTATGTCAAACACTTTGGTTACACACAATCAGTTAGTATGTCAAACTCTTTGGTATCTAAATGCAGTCAGTATGTCAAACACTTTGGTATACACACAGAATCAGTCAGTATGTCAAACCCTTGGTATACACACAAAATCAGTCAGTATGTGAAACACTTTGGTATCTAAATGTAGTCAGTATGTCAAACCCTTTGGTATACACACAGAATCAGTCAGTATGGCAAACCCTTTGGTATACACACAAAATCAGTCAGTATGTCAAACACTTTGGTATCCAAATGCAGTCAGTATGTCAAACTCTCTGGTATGCACACAAAATCAGTCAGTATGCCAAACACTTTGGTATACACAGAAGCAGTCAGTATGTCAAACACTTTGGTACACAAAATGCAATCAGTATGTCAAACACTTTGATATACACAGAAGGGGTCAGCATGTCAAACCCTTTGATGTACACAAAAACAGTTAGTATGACTAACACTTTGGTGTACTCAAAAGCAGCCAGTATGTCAAACCCTTTTGGTACAGGGAGAAAAATTACAGTATCCAAACCTCTTTTTTAAAGACTGCGGCTCACAGTATGTTAATATAATAGAGACAGTAGCCCTCAGTACATCATTCATTTTGATACAGACAGAAGCCCTCATTGTATCAACCATGTGAATACAGATAAAACGCCCCTAGTATGCAAGACTTTTGTACAGGCAGAAGATCAGATTTTTTATGACAGGCAGAAGCACTCAGTATGTCAAACATTTATTGTACAAGCAGAGGCTTTCAGTATGTCAAACATTTATTGTACAAGCAGAGGCTCTCAGTATGTCAAACATTTATTGTACAAACAGAGGCACACAGTATGTCAAACATTTATTGTGCAAACAGAGGCACTCAGTATGTCAAACATTTTTTGCACAAATAGAGGCACTCAGTATGTCAAACATTCATTGTACAAACAGAGGCACTCAGTATGTCAAACATTAATTGTACAAGCAGAGGCACTATGTATGTCAAAAACATTCATTGTACAAACAGAGGCACTCAGTATGTCAAACATCTGTTGTAGAAGCAGAGGCACTCAGTATGTCAAACATTCATTGTACAAATAGAGGCACTCAGTATGTCAAATAGTTATTGTACAAACAGAGGCACTCAGTATGTCAAACATTCATTGTGCAAACAGAGGCACTCAGTACGTCAAAACATCTTTTGTAGAAGCAGAGGCACTCAGTTTATCAACTATTTAGTGTACAAATAGAGGAACTCAGTACGTCAAGCAACCAGTGTGCTGGCAGAAGCACTCAGTATGTCAAACATTCATGTACAAATAGAGGCACTCAGTATGTCAAAGATTTAGTGTGCTGGCAGAAGCACTCAGTATGTCAAACACTTTTGCGCGGCAGGGGCATCAGTGTGTGAGACATGATTTGTGATGGCACAGGCACTCAGTGAGTGAAACATGTTCTGTGGTGGCAGATGCACTTAGTGTGTAAAACATGTTTTTGTGATGGCAGAAGCGCTTAGTGTGTAAAACATGTTTCGTGCTGGCATAGGCACTTAGTGTGTGAAACATGTTTTGTGCTGGCATAGGCACTTAGTGTGTAAATCATGTTTTGTGATGGCACAGGCACTCAGTGTGTGCATGTGTGAAACATGTTTTGTGATGGCATGGGCACTTAGTGTGTAAAACATGTTTTGTGCAGCAGAGGCACTTAGTGTGTAAAACATGTTTTGTGATGGCAGAGGCACTTAGTGTGTAAAACATGTTTTGTGCAGCAGAGGCACTTAGTGTGTAAAAACATTTTTGTGATGGCAGAGGCACTTAGTGTGTAAAACATGTTTGTGTAGCAGAGGCACTCAGTGTGTAAAACATGTTTTGTGCAGCAGAGGCACTAAGTGTGTAAAACATGTTTTGTGCAGCAGACACACTAAGTGTGTAAAACATGTTTTGTGGTGGAAGAGGCACTTAGTGTGTAAAACATGTTTTGCGCTGGCAGAGGCACTTAGTGTGTAAAACATTTTTTTTTGCGCAGGAGATACCACTCTGTGTGACATATATTTTTGTACAAGAAGAGGCACCCAGTATGTCAAACATTTTTTTTTGTACCGGTCGATGCACTTAGTGTGTCAAACTTTTTTGTACTGGTAGAGGCACTAGGGATGTCAAACATTTTGTGTTCTGGCAGAGGGACTTACTGTGTCACATGTTTTTTTGTACTGGCAGAGGCACTCAGGTTGTTAAATATTTTGTGTGTGCGGGAAGAGGCACTCAGTCTCTCAAACATTTTTTTGGTGCAGGAAGAGCACTCCGAAAATCAATGTGTGTGTGTGTGTGTGTGTGTGTGTGTGTGTGTGTGTGTGTGTGTGTGTGTGTGTGTGTGTGTGTGTGTGCAGAAAGAGGCACTCAGTGTGTCAAAGGTTTTTGTATGTCCCGGCAGAGACACTCAGTATGTGTCCAACTTTTGTGTGCAGGAATAGGCACTCAGTGTGTGTGAATTTTTTTTTTTTTTGGCGCAGGAGAAGACACTCAGAATGTCAGTTTGTGTGTGTGTGTGTGTGTGTGTGTGTGTGTGTGTGTGTGTGTGTGTGTGTGTGTGTGTGTGTGTGTGTGTGTGTGTGTGTGTGTGTGTGTGTGTGTGTGTGCAGCACAGCCGCGCAGCATGCCCAACATTTTCGATTTTGTGTTGCAGGGTCCGTATGATTTCCTTCCCAACTATCGCAACCCCTGCTGGCGTCTTGAGGAAAGCCAGGAGCTCCGCTGTCTGCCCTATTTCTACCTGGCCGGCTTTCCCAAGTGCGGCACCACGGACATGTTCAAGCGCCTTGTTAGCCATCCACTGGTGTCGTACGCTGCCAAGGAACCTCACTGGATCACTCGAAGTCGTTTTGCAGGTAACAGGCTTCTCTGGTTGACTTTGGCATGTCGAGGGTTTTGCAGGTAACAGGTTCTCTCTGGTGGACTTTGGCATGTCGAGGGTTTTGCAGGTAACAGGCTTCTCTGGTGACTTTGGCATGTTGAGGGTTTTGGAGATAACAGGCTTCTCTTGTTGACTTTGGCATGTCGAGGGTTTTGCAGGTAACAGGCTTCTCTGGTTGCATGTTGAGGGTTTTGCAGGTAACAGGCTTCTCTGGTTGACTTTGGCATGTTGAGGGTTTTGGAGGTAACAGGCTTCTCTGGTTGACTTTGGCATGTCGAGGGTTTTGCAGGTAACAGGCTTCTCTGGTTGCATGTTGAGGGTTTTGCAGGTAACAGGCTTCTCTGGTTGACTTTGGCATGTTGAGGGTTTGGAGGTAACAGGCTTCTCTGGTTGACTTTGGCATGTCGAGGGTTTTGCAGGTAACAGGCTTCTCTGGTTGCATGTTGAGGGTTTTGCAGGTAACAGGCTTCTCTGGTTGACTTTGGCATGTTGAGGGTTTTGGAGGTAACAGGCTTCTCTGGTTGACTTTAGCACGTTGAGGTTTTTGGAGGTAACAGACTTCTCTCTCTCTCTCTCTCTCTCTCTCTCTCTCTCTCTCTTTTAACTGAACACATGACAATTTACTTTCTGAAAAAAAAAAAAGAAATGCTCAGCTACAAGCTGAACATTTTTACATCAGTGGCTGCACACACACACACACACACACACACACACACACACACACACACCACCTTGCACGCCTCTCTTCCCCAAAGGATAGAAAGTCAATAAATTTTAGACAGCAGTACGGATCCATGCACATATACAGAACACTACAGTGCAGATCAGTGAGCAATATAAATTACAAGCATCGATTGGGAGCCAGCTCGCGCTGGTGTTTTTTTTTTCTTTTTCCTTATATTTTTTTTCTGATTACCACCAACATGTAAGGATGCATGCGTGTAGTCTGTTTTAAAAATGCCTGGCGTTCTACCGTGTGTGACTGGTTTGGAAGGTAAAAGAGGGAGCGGAGTTTGATCTTGAGTTGTAGTGAGCTCTGTGTGTGTGTGTATGCGTGTGTGTGTGTGTGTGTGTGTGTGTGTGTGTGTGTGTGCGTGCGTGCGTGCGTGCGTGCGTGCGTGCGTGCGTGCGTGCATGCATGTGTGTGTGTGTGTGTGTGTGTGTGTGTGTGTGTGTGTGTGTGTGTGTGTGTGTGTTCTTCTTCTTCAGTTTAAAGTCCTTCCACTAAAACTGATATCAGACGATGTGTTGAAGTATATGAAATGTGCGTATGAAGTGTGTGGTAGTTTCTTGAAAAATGTGTTGTATGATAAAACATTTTCTATGATATGAGTCGAGATTGGAGATGGCCAGATAGAGGGAAAAAGTGTGGATGTGAGTTTGTGTGCGTGTGTGTGTGTGTGTGTGTGTGTGTGTGTGTGTGTGTGTGTGTGTGTGTGTGTGTGGTGTGTGTGTGTGTGTGTGTGTGTGTGTGTCTGCGCGCGCTTGTATGTAAATATGTCAATTTTTTCCGGAATTAGGCAAGTACGCTTCAAAGTGAGTGTAGCATAGGAGCAATAGTACTGTAAGTAATGCTAAGTAATCAACAATCTAATACTAAAGGATAGAACATCAAAGGTAAATGCCCACTGGGCTGTGTAACTAACATTTACAAACAGGAAAGAAAAGAGTAGTCATTCAAAATCTTGGACACAGATGACGGACTGGATCCGTCAGATAAACTACAAACGCGCGACTTACGATATAATTCCCTTGCTCTTGGGCAATTGATTAACAGATGTCCTACACCAAGTGTTTCTTCACACATACATCTAATGTTTTTACAGAACTTCGTACGAAGGGAATTTAACCGCATTCTGTGCGGTAAGCTTCTAATCTCTCTAGACAGAGAAGCCAGGTGATTGCTTGACGAGGTTTTCGAGTTGATTTTGCCACAAAATTTAACACAACTCTGATAATACTGAGTATCCGATTTCATTATCAAGTTTCTGAAGCTTTCATCCGATGTTTTGTTTAGAAGAATATTGCATTCTGTTAAATCCAAAGGAATATTAAGGGGAATTGAACCTTCAACATTTCGAGCTGCCTTTCATGCAGCCTGATCGACTTTCTCATTTCATTGTGTGTGTGTGTGTGTTTGTGTGTGTGTGTAGTTGATCTGAGAGTTGTAGTGAGCTGTGTGTGTGTGTGTGTGTGTGTGTGTGTGTGTGTGTGTGTGTGTGGTGTGTGTGTGTGCGCGCGCGCGCGCGTGCGCGCGCTGCTATGAAGTCTGCTAGTCTCACAAAAAATCAAGCCTAGGCAAGCGGGCAGAAAGCATGCATAATATGTATAACAGCTGCTAAGCATTGAGCGCAATGTTTGGTACGTGATACTGAAATTTTACCTCAGTCCAAGGTTGTTGGTTGTCTCTCTCTCTTTCTTTCTTTCTTTTTCTAAGATGTAAGAGCAAAAAAAAAAACCCAAACAAACAAACCAAAAACCCACAGAATTACTGAGCCGCGAAACGAAGAAACAAATTACAAAATATACATACAAGACATTTTGATCAGTTGGGTCTTCTTCAGACAGAACTAAAAACATTCAGAACAATGGAAACAAAAGAAGAACGACAGTAAATTATCTCTTCAATCTGGGTGCATGCTGGGGTGAGTTCTTCATTTGGCAACTCAGCCACTCTATTTTTGCTCATATGCTTCAATCTCTGCCTGTAGTCACCCCATTTAGAAACCCATTCTTAAGACAAGATTTTTTAATCAAGGAAACAAAGTAAACATCCAATCATTAAAATGAAAATTCTCATCTTTCTTTACCTAAAGCTTTTAAGTCCTGTCAAAGAATTAACTCAACATTTGGAATGTGAAATCAACACAAAGACTATCAATCAGAGAGCGTTACCCCCATTTCTCTATTTGGCGTTTTTCTTTCTTGCACCTTACTAAGTGTTTCCCCTCATAAGTATACAGTAAGTTCTCCACAACAGCGCGACTGTAATAGGTGGGAACATGCTGGTTCTACCGACCATCCAAAATGTCCAGAGCAACTGTAGACTGACATGCGTTATGGACATTTACTTTTACATGATACGTGATATTTTATTTGTCTCCATAGAACACAAGGAAAATTTGTTTGTGGTGCCATCATCAAAATTCACACATCACAACACATATTAAGCATGTGCATCATTTAAAATATTCCACTCTCTCCACCGTGCTCTGTCATTCCTTATCAATTCATTTATCCATCTTGTATCAGTCTGTACATGTATATAAATATTAACACATGCACGCACACATCCTACCACCCCTCCCCCACCCCCGCACTACCCCTTGTACACACAT
Source organism: Conus betulinus (assembly GCA_016801955.1). Lineage (NCBI taxonomy): Eukaryota > Metazoa > Mollusca > Gastropoda > Neogastropoda > Conidae > Conus > Conus betulinus. The sequence continues at coordinate 25,865 of JADBJO010016591.1, read as the reverse complement.
ATACCACACCAACACAGAATCATGCGCACACACCCCGCCAAAACAGAATCATACAAACTCGCGCAAGCACGCACACACACACACACACACACACACACACACACACACACACACACACACACACACACACACTTGACATTTTACAAGTGAAACTGAAAACTGCTCTAACTTGATCCCTGGTACATGGCAGGGAGATTTTGCTGTGCCATTCTTGGAAGCAAGGTTCAGAAGGTAAGGGACACTTCCTTCCACCACCAGATTCCAAAGAAAGAAAGAAATTGACAGTTATAATGTTACAAAAGATCTGTAGAGCAATTTGTCATCTCCTAAGGAAGCCTCAGTTATTCTACAGCCAATATTATGAGGCAATCGAAATTGACTCTTTGTACTTACCAATTGGACAAAACATTCATGAATATACCAGATGACTCTTAAACGTTTGATACCACAATCCTCGCATTCGACGCAGATTTAATAAATCCACATTCAGCCAAGCCTACAGATTTACCGCAACACTGATCTGTTCAGCCCTGGCAGAGCAATGATTTGGTCGCATAACTTTCACACACTCACGTTACAAATAATGTATTTTGTGGTTTATTTGAATTTTGGTTTTTAAATCAGCAAATGTGGCAGCCTGTTTTAGTCTTCTTGTCATAAACCACTGCTAAAAGTTACACAAGAAAATGACGCTTGACTCTTAGGAATAATACAACCTTCCAATATCTTACCAGTAGGTCTGTTTTGACACAGAGGTTTTTCTTTTCTTCCTTTAAATTTGCAAATATTCAACTTGCCTCAAAAAACAAAAAAAAAAAAAAAAAAAAAAAAAAAAAAAAAAACAAAAAACAATCAATACAACCTATACTGTAAACTTCACAAGTTAAAGCATGTTTTTCCAGCACCTAATAGAAACGGCCCTGTCCCTAAGTTCACAAAAGGCCCAGCAAAGCGTGCTTGCCACAGCTGGCTATCGCCAACCACAACAACAACGGTCCTTGGCATTTAATTCACCTGGTGCAGACTCCTCAGACTTGCAACTCCCAGCACCATCTGGGGTCGTGTTGGGGACAAATACTGGTAGGATACAGACCACAGATTGTGGGTATGCTTTTGTTAACTGTTCATCTTCCTATCAAATTGCTTTCAGTATCAAAATTACCTTAGCATTTCCTTCCACATCACAAAACACACAGGTGTGCGGTTAAAAACAAAACAAAACAAAACAAAACAAGACCAGCAATACTGACACAGGCATGGCACAAACACATCTAGCTATCTTTACATTTTCCCTGTCAGGATAACAGGGGAAAAAGAAAAGAAAGAATGAAGGAAAGAAAGAAAGAAAGAAGAATCTACACTAGCATTAGAAGACATTTTGCATTGGGATAAGTTGGAGTGGAACTATTGCAGTCTTCCAATTTTGTTTTCATACATTTAATGTCACCTCTCTCATCCCTCCACTCAACAATTCCTTCATTTCTCACACATTCATCCCTCAACATAAATTTGGCAAAGTATTTACTTAAGACAAATTGGAACAAATTCATGTATGTACAGATATATAAGTCGTTATATAATAAAGAGTTCAATTCAAAATATTCTATGACATTTGTCTTGATGTTCTTTGTATTTGAAGGAATGAATGGGAGAATGAGTTGACACAACTGACACCATGTATATGTTGGAATTATATAATCGTGCTAGAAACGTATTAGCAAGAGAGGTTTTTTTTTTTTTTTTTTTTCAGTTTTTAAACAAACAAGCACACACGAAAAAAGACAAATATGTAGCATAATAATTGTACAAAAACACAGAAGAAGTCAGACACAATAAGAGAACAAACACGCATGTCCCCCCCCAAAAAAAAAAAACAAAAAAAAAACCCACCACAACACAAAACAAAAACAAACAAAAAAAAAACCCCATACATGAATTGTAAGCAGGATATATATGCATAAACTTACCCCCCCCCCCCCCCACACACACACACACAGGCTTCTCTTGTTGACTTTGGCATATCGAGGGTTTTGGAGGTAACAGGCTTCTCTTGTTGACTCTGGCATGTCGAGGGTTTTGGAGGGTAACAGGCTTCTCTGTTGACTCTGGCATGTCGAGGGTTTTGGAGGTAACAGGCTTCTCTTGTTGACTCTGGCATGTCGAGGGTTTTGGAGGTAACAGGCTTCTCTTGTTGACTCTGGCATGTCGAGGGTTTTGGAGGTAACAGGCTTCTCTTGTTGACTTTGGCATGTCGAGGGTTCTTGTTGACTTTGGTATGTCGAGGGTTTTGGAGGTAACAGGCTTCTCTTGTTGACTCTGGCATGTCGAGGGTTTTGGAGGTAACAGGCTTCTGTTGTTGACTCTGGCATGTCGAGGGTTTTGGAGGTAACAGGCTTCTGTTGTTGACTCTGGCATGTTCAGCGTACGATCTGTGCCGCATTTCTCAGTCAGTAGAGCACTGGACTGTAATTCTGGTGATGCTGAGGTTGTCAGTTCGTTGCGCATTGGCGCTGCAACGTTGAAGGCAAATTTCAGAACTGTATGTCCACTAGAGTCACGCCTTTAGAGACGGTCAGCATAATTGAGTATTTCTACAAGCCCTGTTTGGGAGGGACGTAACTTCTCCTTCCTCCGCAATAGGCTCGTAATCATTTCAGTTAAACTACAACCTCCCTGCGTAGGTCTAGTTTAATTGCCTAAGTATCACTCGCCTTTTGCTCCCAGAAGGGAAGTTACGTTTAAACTTTAGAGAAAGTAAGGACAGTGGTCAAACTTGACAACATAATAGACCAGCCACATAATGCCAGTAACTACGTTTATCTACAATTTACACAACGGTTTGGATATTTTATTTCATTTACAATTCACATATCCATCAAGCACTTTCTGGATGAATCTTGAACTGCTTTGCCTCTTGTAAAATTTAGTGAACGTTTTTTACATTATTCCAGCCAGCAGCGTTCAATATTGTTTCCAATGAAATGCTGGCTTTGGCAGCAGCACTACAGCTTTGTGGTCCTGGTTGGGTGTGCTGTATACTTTTGTGGTATCAATGCCAGTGTACGCACGCACCTCTTTCATCCACCGCGCAAAGGCCTGCTTACCCACAGGCGTGTGAGGTTTTGTATGACTGAAGAACAACTTCGGTCGGTTATTGCCTCAGAGATCTTTAGTTGTCTCTACATAATGGTTCAAGTGTTCTGCAGGGTAAAGATTCTCATTCTTTGTGAATGTTCTTATCTCAGCTGGTTCTGTATATACACCTGGCTTTGTTGTTTTTAACAAACCTGAAAAATTCAACACACGCTTACAATCATACATTTTTATATCAATTGTCTTTAAAACGTGGGAGGCATGGCCCCTCTGTCTTGTAGCTAAGGCTAATAACATGTAAGTTTTCAAAGCCAGTTCTTTCCAAGTTAATTCATCTGTTCATGTTTGGGTAAGGAAGGTCTGCTTTTAACACGCCTTTTCCGAGTTTGCAAATGACAGGATGCCTACCCACTGACTATCCATTCAATAATGGCAGATATGCAGACAGAGCACAATGCGCAGAGTTTACAGCACAACAGCTTGTACCATTACTAATGAGCTAGGAAGTTTGTTGTCTGCTAATATCTGGCAAATCATGTAGGACTCCGTTTTTCGTGGCATATTCTTTCCACTTGGCAGTGTAGGTGATGTACACTGTGCGTGTCTGTGGCTGCCAGGAACTGACGACCAGCACTGCTGCTTGAAGGGAGCACCCCTCTCATTGCTAGGCTCCCGGATACTTTGCATACCATCATCCCCCTCTCTATCCCTCTCGTTGGTAGGCTCCCAGATACTTTGCATACCATCAACTAGGCTACAGGTGGGACAGGTGAGGGTGGTATTTGCCTGGTTGAATTGGAGGGAGAGTAGTGTTGTTCTGCGTTGGCAGAAATATTGGGTCCCGTTTCAGCAGCTGCGTCAGCAGAGGCCATCGGATCTGTGTTGGCGTCAGCAACGGCCACCCGATCTGTGTTGGCGTCAGCAAAGGCTATCGGATCTGTGTTGGCGTCAGCAGAGGCCATCGGATCTGTGTTAGCGTCAGCAACGGCCACCGGATCTGTGTTGGCGTCAGCAAGGCTATCGGATCTGTTGGCGTCAGCAGAGGCCACCGGATCTGTGTTGGCGTCAGCAAAGGCCACCGGATCTGTGTTGGCGTCAGCAAAGGCCATCGGATCTGTGTTGGCGTCAGCAGAGGCCACCGGATCTGTGTTGGCGTCAGCAAAGGCCACCGGATCTGTGTTGGCGTCAGCAACGGCCACCGAATCTGTGCTGGCCAGTGGGGCACAACTATTAACCCTGCTGCTCGCTCTCTCCTCACTTTCGCCAACACTGCAGTGACTGTGCTGAAAGGGAAGAATGCACTGCGGTCAAGGTTACTCCAAAGGAGTGCAAAACCATCTACTGCACAGGTGCTTGGATCAGGCCTGTAGGAAACATAGCACTGCATTTGCTTATTTACCCTGGAGGCGAAGAGGTGAATTTCATGGTCCACCTGCAGTTGTGTCAAAGCTTTGTGAAGCTCATCACTGTTCAGCTCCCATTCTGCATCGAGGTTATTTTTTTATTCCTCGTCTGCTGCTGGGTTTTCTTTACCAGGAATGTGAGTAGCACTCAACCACACATAACTGTCAACGCACCAGTTCCATATAACCTGTGTCATCCAATTACATGAATCAGAATGACTTGTACTCATATGATCAATGCAAGCAGCAGCCGTTGTGTTGTCAAGTACGATACGGACATGCCGCGCACAAACCTGTTCTGCAAAACATTTCAAATGCTTTAAGTTCCAGACAGTTGATATGAAATTCTCCCCCTGATTTTGACTGTTCACATGCGACGTCCCAACCTGTATTGGATTGCATGTTAAATCAGGGGGACGTCAGGCTGCGTGTGGTGGATGACACTGTAGGCAGTATCAACTTTGTTGATTCACCAGCGCAGCTCCATTTTAGCATCAGATGACAATGGCACGCGCCTGTCAAAAATTCCCTGCATTCTGCACCAGATCCGGCTTCTTCTCCAAGTGTCTGTAATGAAGAGGTCCATTCATCACTGCTGGAAAGGAAGCAACAATCTTTCCGATAATTCTTGCCACCTCCCTGATATTTACTGGGTTTTTTTTTTACCAACTGCCAGACAACAGGGGATCATGTCTACTACCCTCTCTCAGGGGTTAAGGTTACGGTTATTGATTCAGAGTCAATAATAACTCCCAGGCACTGAATGCGGCGAGTAGGTTCTTGTCTGGATGGATGATAAACCCAAAGACCGTAAAATCTGCACAGTGTCGAACACATTAGAGAGGCATGACATTCTCGTCTCTGCAAGCAAGAATGAATCATCCAGAAATCTTGCAGAGAATGGTCTTTCTCTCTCTGAAGGTGGCGAACACAGGTGTCAAAAGTTTTGTGAATTTATATGGTGCAAGTTTCAGTCCACTGGCACAGGGAGTTAAACTGCTCAAGTTGTCCATTCCATTCAAATCTAAGAAATTTTCTGTGTTCCTTTCTGGTTGATACCGAGCAGCAGGCATCCTTCAAGTCAACAGAAGCCATAAAGAAGTTACGAGTCACTAGTCTTAATACAGCCTGTAAGGTCTCCATTTTGAAATGGTAATAAGTAACATCTTCATTTATTCCTTTAAGTTCAGAATAATTCTGTGTGTACCATCTTTCTTTGGTCGTATGAAGACACGTGACACAAACTGATGTGCTTCAGTTGAACAATTTGAAATAACGCCTCTGAGGCTCAGTTTGTGTATTTCTGAGTCAATAACTCTGTTTTCCAAAGCATTTAAATTGGGCTGGGTCGGGTAAGCCTGTTCGATTAGGCTTACACCACGATCAGTTTCAAGACTTAAACCTTGTACTGTTTCCAGATTGTCAGAATCTTTTGTCGAATTTTCCCATTTCTCTACATATTGTGAGAGTCTGTCACCTTAAAAGAGCAGAGCCTCTTGTCTTACCTCATCAGTAGATGAGACGGGAAAGTGTGTCCCACCTGGCCATCATTGAGTGATGCAGACGCTGGGTTTTCTCTGATAGTACTGTCTTGCATTTCCGTTCACATTGAACTTCTTTGATATCCGGAGAACTGTTATCTCTGGCCTAAACAGAGGGTGCCTTTCCTTGCTGTTGCCTTTCTGCCATGATCTGTTATGACGTCTGTCGTCATAGATGGATTGATGTGGATTGGGTCCTGCCCCCCAAAGACAATGTGTCCAGTTCTTTGACCTCCTTGATGGATGCAGTCAGATTGTCTCCGAAGAGCTGACTGGTAATGGGAACGCTTTCATGACATAAGCCTTTGAGACGTTTGGGGAGAGAAGGGTGCAATGCATATCATATCATGCCTCATCGACAGTTCATGACATACATGACCCAGTTAGGCAAGAGCATCAGTGTTCTGGTCAGTCACAGTTGCGTTGATGCTTTGTTCATTTAGCTTACTTTGTGTGTGGACTTTAAGTATCATCTGAGCTGTCTGTGCCAGTGCCGCTGTGGTTTTGACAATACCTCTTTACACTGAGGCAATCTTCACATCAGCCTGTTTACTGGTAGCAGATAAATCTTGCCATGTTTCGGGTGATGACTTTTAGCACCTGTAGGTTTGGGCAATTATCTGGGCGTAGGTATTGATCCAATCTCTCTCTTTAGTTTGTTGTCAGAGAACAGAGCTTTTGTTTATGATCTCAGCCATTGAGTCCGCCAGTGTTTCCTGCCGTTTTTCTCCCATGTTGTCTAAAAATCTGATTCCATCTCTTTTAACAAATCATCATCTAAACATGCAAGTGATAGGACGTCCTCTACATCATCATGTAACTCGCCATCAGACGATGAATAGCAGTACCCGCTGCTGAGACGCATATCGTCTGCTCTGACCTTTTTCAGGGTTTGCTTTCCTTTTAGTACGCCTGCACTCTTCTCGGTATGACCTTGACCGGAATTCCATCCTCTGTCTGGAATTTACCCTTTCATCAGAGAAAGAATGGCGGTGCCTTCGTTTCATGCCAGGGGAGCGGCCAGATTTTTATCTGTGGTTTTGCTTCCTCTGACTTTGGAAAATCCTGCATCAAATTGATTGGTGCGTGCATCAAGTTGCCCGATTGTGGACCCAGTTTGAATGTTAGTGACCTCTTCTGAATGTTTTTGACCTCTTCTGAATATTTGTGACCTCTTCTGAATGTTTGTGACCTCTTCTGAATGTTTGTGACCTCTTCCGGGCTTGCTCCCCTATTCTGACTGGTCACATTAAGTAAAGGGCTGTGCCAAGGTCACCTCACACAGGCGGAACGGTACAGAAATCACACACAGGCGAAATGGATACTTCACCCCCAAGCAGGTTAACTTAAATGCCACACACAGGCGGGAGAGAAAACTGCAAGTTAAAATTGTACTTTTATATCGAGCAGCACGAGCACGCTTGACTGAATTTCTCAACACGACTTTCGGAAGATAAGGCCCGTTTGGCCGTTGGTATAGATGACATGTTGCACATAGCATGCGCCCTGCAAGAAACATCGAAAGAATGAAGAAAGAAAATTAAGAGGTAATATCGACAAAATGACACGGAGAACAAATTTTTAAACATTAAAGTTAGCGCACCGAAAACAAAACAAAAAAAAAAAAAAAAAAAAAACACAACAACAACAAACAACATGGATAAACGAATCACAAGACAAAACACGACGCCTTTCGACCGCATAGGTTCTCCAGGCAAGAAACAAAACAATCAGGACAACGAAAATGAACGAGCAATCACTTCTCTTCATCCACTTCAGCGCATCATGAATACTGGACTAACTATATGATTTCTGCGTTATGAAGCACGACTAATACTACTGGACTAACTATATGATTTCTGCCGTGTGGAGCATGACTAATACCGGACTAACTATATGATTTCTGCGTTATGAAGTATGACTAATACTGGACTAACTGTATGATTTCTGCGTTATGAAGGCTGACTAATACCGGACTAACTATATGATGTCTGCGTTATGAAGCATGACTAATACCGGACTAACTATATGATTTCTGCCGTGTGGAGCATGACTAATACCGGACTAACTATATGATTTCTGCGTTATGAAGTATGACTAATACTGGACTAACTATATGATTTTTGCCTTGCGGAGCATGACTAATACTGGACTAACTATATGATGTCTGCGTTATGAAGCATGACTAACACCGGACTAACTATATGATGTCTGCGTTATGAAGCATGACTAATACCGGACTAACTATATGACGTCTGCGTTATGAAGCATGACTAATACCGGACTAACTATATGATTTTTGCGTTATGAAGCATGACTAATACCGGACTAACTACATGATTTCTGCGTTATGAAGCATGACTAATACCGGACCAACTGTATGATTTCTGCGTTATGAAGCATGACTAACACTGGAATAAGCATGTAACTTCTATCTTGTCGAGCGTGATTAATGCTAGACTAGCTCTGCCATCCCTACCTTGGTGAGCATGACTCATACTGAAATGACGCCAGTCAACATCCAGTTTCTTGCTGAGTATGACTAACACAACGCTGGCTATATGGTCTGTACCTTTTAGTGCGTAAGTTCAAATACAGGCCTGTAGAAATTCATGAGTTATTTGGAGCCGACCATTAGGGTGTGGCCGGCAGTTTGAATTGCTTTGGGGCCTTTGGCCCATTTGAATGGGTGAAAACTTTGATTGCTTGAAGTTGTTTTGACATTACATGTTTAAGTGTAAATGTAAATGGAAGAAGCAGGCGCGCGCGCGCACGTGCGTGTGTGTGTGTGTGTGTGTGTGTGTGTGTGTGTGTGTGTGTGTGTGTGTGTGTGTGTTCGCGCGCGTGCTTGCGCCAGTACGTTTGTGTGCGAGCGCGTACATGTGTGTGTGTGTGTGTGTGCGTGTGCGTGTGTGTGTGTGTGTGTATTTGTGTTTTTGGTAATAGTATCCAAAACAAGGTTACATTTAAAAGGATAAGAGATTTCAAAACTGCCGTTCTTCCAAGTGGTACAGTTCACCTTTTTAATCGAAATATTCAATACAACTTTATTTTTTCGATAATTTACTGTCCCAGTTGATTTCTTCACAGTATCTCAGTCAACTTACTCGTTGTATCTACTCTTTTTTTTTTTCTAAATATTAATTTATTCTTAAATACGTCAGAAATTTTACTCTCGTTGTCTTCTACTATCTAGTCAGGTTGCGAGTGTTCTTCATAAATTCATATAACAGACCAGATTTTTTTGCCGAAAGTCTGTATGCTTTAAAAAAAAAAAAGAAAGAAAATCGTTTCATAGGAGATCAGGCGACCTTCTGTAGAAAATATCGAGTGGTCTCTGCAAAGTGTGTTATCTTGTGTTCAAAATGATTGATCCAAATATCTTTAATCAACATGTTTTCTTCTATCAATTCAAGAATTTCTGCACACAACAAAAAAGGTAGGGTGAAACTGGAACCCCCAGTCAACATCCAGTTTCTGTCATAAACCACGGCGTACGCTGTCCAATTACAACTAAATTAGACATAACGTTTTCATAGAACGCTCAAATCCGTCGGCGTAGAGTTGATCCAAATCAAAAAGCTTTCAGAACAGTCACCATAAAACATCAGTTTACAGAATCAAATGCTTTATGAAAGTCTATTCATATTAAGAGGCAAGGAGGATTATCAGAGTTCAGATAGTGAATAGGGTGGTAGAGAAATCCCTTATGTTGTCTTCAATGCGTCTGCCTCTTGAAAACCCTGTCTCATCTTCACTTACGATTTTGGGGAGCACCTTTTTACCCCTGTTCGCAATGCATGAGGTTTCCGTCTTGTATACAAGGTTAAAAAATGAACTGGATCTCTGACTGCTTATATATTCTGTTACTTTATTGTCTTTCGGAATGCAGATTGTCATACGTCTTTCTGGCTTTAAGATATTCACAATGCATGACTCCTTCATTTAATGACTGGGTGACGAAACTGCCTTGTGTTAAAAAGAATAAAAAAAAATTCCATTGCGTTGATTTTTTTTTTTTTTTATTGCTTTTTCATTTTTATCCAAGCGTATGTTGCTTCATCCAGAGTGATTTCTCCAGTATTTTGGAAGACTCATCTGAAATGTGTGAAATTTGTTTGACTAAATCCGTGATTGCTCTCATGGTCGTCGTTGAGGAGTCGTGACTTCCAAAGTCGGGTACGCAATACGGGGTGTAGTACAGCACGAAAGGTTATACACTGAAAATTGCGAACTCACAGCTTTCATGGTCAGTTTCAGGCGATATAGCCTCCACTGTGAAAAACAACATATTTAGACCAGCCGGTTTTTTTTTCTATTTGTTTTTGCATTAAAATGATTTGTTTATGCAAGTCTTTTAACTCGACTGCATACAAGTATCTAATACGTGGAGGTTAGATCTTGATTTCATTCGTGTTGCGTTAACGTGAGGTATGAATAAATTACAGTGCCAGATTTGATCTACACAGTAAATGGTAATGAAAGTGATTTTTTTTCCTGAATCACTGAGTGCTTTGTTCTCTGTTGTTTTGACCTTGACCAAGTATCAAAGACACAGCGAAGAGCAAGAACAAGTCTACTGATGCAAAGACAGAATTCCTGGCCGCCAAAGGAAGGAATAAAGCAATCACAAAACATTGTAAATCTTGCTCTCATTCTTTCCTTTGGCGGTGTTTCTATTTTCTCCTGCAGTCACCCTACTTTGAAACCAAAACTACTGGCGTTTTTTTTCGCACAGCAGCTCTTCCACCAAATGGCAAGACAAACCGTTTGACCGTCAGATTATGGAGAAAAAGGACGTCCAAGCATCAATTGTCTACACATCAAG
>JADBJO010016590.1:32500-35000 GCA_016801955.1 Conus betulinus | reverse complement strand
GAGGTTTAATGACAGTTCTTTATTTGAGCAGCAGAGTATAGTTACCAGCTATCTCATAGTTTTGGTAAACATGTGCATAGACAAATTCTGCTGCACAGATAGACTCCCAACCTTCTGTCCTGCTTAAAAAAACGAACTGTGTGTGTGTGTGTGTGTGTGTGTGTGTGTGTGTGTGTGTGTGTGTGTGTGTGTGTGCGTGCGTGCGTGCGTGCGTGCGTGCGTGCGTGCGTGTGTGTGTGTGTGTGTGTGTGTGTGTGTGTGTGTGTGTGTGTGTGCGCGCGCACAGAACCGTTTACTATACATTTTTGCTCCTTCAAAGACATAATCCTTGCAGACAATATAGACAGGTATGTTTTCTGGACCCATGTCTTTGATTTTCCAAGCCCTGTACAATCAATTTCAGTCGGTACGATTATCATACTTCTCAGTTGTGCGCACATGTGCAAAGATATATTTTTACCCACTTTCGTTTTTTTTTTTTTTTTACAATAAGAAATCTGACCTTTATTCACCATCCAAAATCTGTGTGTTCAAGTACTAAATTGACAATCCTCCTGCTGTTTTTTTTCTTTTCTTTTGGTGTGTTTGCTTTTTTTTCCCCTTTGAATAAAAAACCACAGAATTTATAGTATCTCCTTTCTCTCTGTCTCATCTCTCTCTCTGTCTCTGTCTCTCTATGTCTCACACACACACACACACACACACACACACACACACACACACATGCGCGCGCGCGTCAGTTCGGGGAGAGAGAGAGAGAGAGAGAGAGAGAGAGAGAGAGAGTGCAGTCCAGCAGTAAACCATCCATAACATTTCTGTTGCACGACAATGAACAAATTCACAGCTAGTTTATATTGCGTAAACATTGTAAGAACAAAGCACTCTGATTTCCACTATGGAAGAAACATGACAAAACGCGAAAAGTAGACATATGTGACATAGAGGTGGGCATCCTTCTGCACATGTGGCTTAGAACCAAAGTCTGTAATGTCTTTGTGAACCCAGTGCAACATTATTGCCTCATAGTATCTGCTTTCCCAGCAATGATCGACCAGTCTACAAGCGTCATCAACCAGAGTGTGGCTGTCAGTAGATGGATCGACTAACCCTTACCTGAAACACAAAATAGATGTTCGAAACTCTATTGTACGTACCCAGTTTGCATCATTTGTATGATTGCGTAAGCAAGTTTACGCATGTGTGTTGATATGACGACATCGAAAAAAACGTGGGCGATAACGGCACTCATTCAAGTGGCATGTTGCACGACGACCTCAGGATTGGAAGTTTTTGTTTTTCCTCCACATTTAGATCTTCATCGTTACGGGCCTTTATATATTTTATATCTTTGACTTTGACGTTACAAGCTTCAGGTCCTTTAAGTCATAGGACCATGTTCAGGTTCTCAAACTAAACTGATCGGCCTGGGTGGTTTGAGGATGATGCCGATCAGATCACTTACTGAACAATTTAGTCTAGGCATCGTATCAACGTCTTTGACTATAAACTACGCGACTGGGGTTCTTCTGAAAGTTATTGTTATTACTGCGATTTGTGTTGTTGATGTGGGCTGGAGATCATCTTGTGTTCAGCTTATTGTGTCGTCAACCAAGAGTGTACCTACGTGGTGGATTTAAAATATATCAAGGACGTTGTGTTATGAATGTCATCATTTAACCTGATGGACAGCTGATCTATTGTGCTCTTTCGAAGAACGGTTTGATTTTATAAGAACGGTTTCTGATTGCGCTTTACAAGAGCATTGTGGTTTCGTCGAGGATCTATGGTGCTGAGTCTGTGTATTGTGCTGATGGACAGCTAGTTGTTATTGTGAAAGGGTGATGATTCTGGATTATATCAATGCACTAGTATTGTCGAGCTGAAGTGTCGGCTAAACTGAATATTCATGTCAACAACTTAGCAAAATCCATTCAAACTCTGCCTGAAGAACTTAAGTGGAGGCTGAAAAGTTTAGGAAAATACAGCTGTGTTGGCCTTACCCAAGCCAGCTGAGACCTTACACTTTTCCTGAACGTCAGAGGGCAGGTGTGAGGACTCATCAGGCCAGACTCTCTGCTACTTATCTACAAACCAGGTTCTGTAATGTCCACAGCCCTGGGGTCATCAAGGTCTACAAACACTAGCCCGGCACAGCATCGAGAAAGTAATGTCCACAGTCCTGGGGTCATGCAAGGTCTGCAAACATCGGCCCGGCACAGCATCGAGAAACTAAGCCACACCGTGGCCACGTGGACGTGGACAAGCAGTCGATGAGCCTGTCTGCCAGAAGTTGCAGACCAGCATCCAGGACCTGCACGCTTCCCTGCCTCAAAGCTAAGTCTCTGTGTGCCCACTGGACAACAACTCACCTCTTCAAGAGCTTGCCTCCTTTCTATAATGAGATAAAGTGGCGAAAAAAAAAGTCAGCCCCCAGGAAAGACAGGTTCTATCGAAGTTCTGTGAATGTGTATATTCTGATCTAGTGTACATGCCAACGTTT
>JADBJO010016590.1:25000-27500 GCA_016801955.1 Conus betulinus | reverse complement strand
AGAGAGAGAGAGAGAGAGAGAGAGAGAGAGAGAGAGAGAGAGAGAGAGTGTCACGTTTTGTGAAGGTAACGCCTTCGAGCTAATCAGTAGTGATATCACTCTCGGTACCTTTCGCAAAGGTTGAGGTAGGAAAGACCCAGGCATCATGGGGAGTTGTAAGCGTCGCGGACTGCTGGCTGGGAGGTCGTGGGTTCGAGTCCATGAGTGCCCTGTGGGGTTTTTCTTTTGGTTTGTTTTTTGCCCAAACCGCTCCTATGCATAGATGAGTTTGCTACGGGCTCCTTAGAGAAGACTGGGACAACAGAATTGAGTCTCATCCACTACATAGATGCCTCTCTGACAGTGTTGCTCAAATTTCCTGACCAGCACTGCATGTGTGTGTATATCTCAGGGGTCTGGTTGACGCTGGGGTATATTTTGAAAGTAAGCGTAGAGTACAGCCCTGTCATGTAGTCTCAGAACTGAATGGAAATCCGTAGTATCATCTTTCATCGTCCTGATTCTCATCGATCTGCACTGAAACCACAAAATGTCTTGTATTATGTGACCCTGCATGCCCTGCTCTCATGGTGACCTCAGTTTCGGTGTCCTCTCCATGTCTGTGTCCTTGGTTCGATTCCGTCATTGGTCCACGTCTGTGTCCTTCGATTCCGTCATTGGTCCAGCAAATTTACGGGGATCGTTCTTGAACGGATAAAGTGGCGCCCTCTGGAGGGAGAGCTCACTCACGCCGGCTCCGCAACTAAGCAAGTATTGTCGTTAGCAGGGGGCTTTGTAGGTGGTGTCCTGCGTATGTTGGATCAGAACGGGCGTCACTGAACACCACTGAAATGACTCGGCAGCAGTGCAGCGTCTCCTCCGGGGGGTTGCCTCTTGACGACTTGACATGGACTGCTCCCTGTGGATTGCCACAGGGGGTGCGGCGGGCCGGGCCGGGCTGTGGCTGTGGGACAGGGGGTCGGATTGAGCGGCGTAGGTGCAATACCACTGAGGTGGCACGATAGATACGACAGCAAAAAGCATAAGATAGAACAGCACACATACACACACACACGTGCGCGCGCGCGCGCGCACGACATACGCACGCACGCACACACACACACGCACACACACACACACACACACACAACACACACAAACACACACACACACACGCACGCACACGCACACACACACACACACACGAACACACACACACACACACACACACACACACACACACACACATGCGCGCGCACGCAGGCAGGCAGGGCAGGCAGGCCACACACACACACACACACACACACACACACACACACACACACAACACACACACACACACACACAGAGAGAGAGAGGGAGAGAGAGAGAGAGAGAGAGAGAGAGGAGTAATATTCGCATGGCATGGCTAGATAATTTCTGTGCTGAGCAATCAAGGATTGGTAGCCTTTCTAATTTGGTCGGCCATGTAATATCGCCCCGAAACCTATATATCGCTTGCTTAGTGTCTTCAAATACCGACAGAGCACACAACAGGTGCTGTCCTTCTGGTTTGATAGACAATGAGGTTGTTGTACTGTTTCATAGATCTGATTAATGCGCTGGTTTCAGGGAAGATCTGGTTATTGTACTGGTTTCGGATAAGATCTGCTTATTGTGCGAGTTTCGGGAAAGATCTGCAAAATCACCATCAAAGTTAGAGTGTCAGGTTCAGAAAAAAAAAAAAAAGAATAACGCCACGGCAAAAGGTTGCATGACCACGATTCTCGTTTGAACAATATCAAGGTCTATTTTTTGCCACAGAGCAGTAACACGTGTGCCCCTATGAGAGGGCAGAGAGGCGAATGCAACAACCGGAGTATGAATGTAGTGAAGAATCCAAAAGAAGATCTTAGAAAGCGGTGCTTGCAAAATCCAGGTCGTGGGAAGATTTATTGTTGTGATATGGTGACCTAGTAGAGGGAAGATTTGAGGAGAGAAAGATATTTGCCGTTTGCCACCGTCGTTCCTGTGTGGTGGACTCCCCTTGTTCTTATCTTGCACAGATTTTAGGTAAGTGCGGGAGAGGGACTCTCTCTCTCTCGTCTCTCTCTGTCTCTCTCTCTCTGTCTCTCTGTCTCTGTCTCTGTCTCTCTCTCTCTCTCTCTCCTCTCTCTCGTCGTTATTACTTCCCATTTCTCCTGTTCTCCCCTCTCCCTTCCTTTTCCCCGCTCTCTCTCTCTCTCTCTCTCCTCTCTCTCTCTCTCTCTCTCTCTCTCTCTCTCTCTCTCTCTCTCTTTCTCTCTCCCCCACCCCCCCCTCTCTCTCTTTCAGTTGCATAGCACTATGTTACCGTATACCCCTTTACCTACTGTCACACCGTATTGAATATAATTACATTTTGTGCTTTGAAACTTCTTCCTCTTTCTCATGTTCTCTCGCTCGCTTCTCCCCTCCCCCCCCCCCCCCATCCCCCCCCCCCCCCCCCCCACACCCTCTCTCTCTCTCTCTGTTCCAAATTTCGTATATATTTTCATTGTCT
>JADBJO010016590.1:12500-20000 GCA_016801955.1 Conus betulinus | reverse complement strand
TTGTTGTTATTGTTGTTGGTGTTAATGTCGTTATTACCATTACTACAACAACAACTACTATTTCTACTACTATTACTGCTGCTGCTGCTGCTGCTCTACTACTACTACTACTACTACTACTACTACTACTACTACTACTACTACTACTCACCATCACCACCACCACTCACCACTCACCACTACTACCACCACCACTACTACTACTCTGATTAAGAATACTTACATAGCGTCTGTCCTCTGTAAGGGAACAAACTCTAAGCACTTTACAATCCCCTCTCTGCTTTACACAATGGGCTGCCTACCTGGGTAGAGCCAACTGAAGAGCTGCCTGCTGGCGCTATATCAAGTCGGTTCCTGTGCCACTCAGTCCAATATCATTCACTCAATCTTTCGTTCACTCTTTCATTTTCATTCCATCGGTACAGGCAATGTGTATACGTGTCATCCATGCCAACGGCCAGACAGTAGTCTTTCTGTTAGTTGGTGATGGGATTTACCTGTGTACAAGAAATCACGGGTGTGTTCACATACTAAAGCTCGGTTTATAGTCTCATTCGAATAACTTAGGGGAGTGGGGGTGGGGGGATCTGAATCAATGTTTATATCCGAGGAGGAAAAAATTCGCTTAACACTGAAATGGTCTGGCGGAGATTCGAACCCGCAACGGGGACCGGAATAGCTCTGCTGATAGTGCGCCGGACTCGTAATCTAAGGGTTGCGGGTTCTAATCTCCGCCAGGCCGTTTCGGTACAGAGGGACTTTTCCCTTGGAGTTAACATTAGTTTTGACTCCATTTCCCATGAAGTCCTTCGAATGAGACTATAAACCCAGGTTCCGCGTGTAACGCACGCATAACATCTTGCACGTAAAATCCCATCACCAACTTTCGGAAGAGAAGGCCAGTTTGGCCGTTGGTATGGATGACACGTTACACATAGCTTGCACCTTCCCCGAAGATGGAGTATGGCTGCCTTAATGGCGGGATGAAAAACGGTCATACACACAAACACTCCACTCCCTTTGTTGGGTAGATGGGATTAATACTTGTCTGTCCAGGTAGGGAGTGTCCGCAGGAGTATCAGCCTGCGTACGCAGAAGAAGAAGAAGAAGAACCCTCAACTTTAGGATCACCAAGATCACAAAATCCGGCGCTCAGCACGCTGAGCTCTTCTGATTGATTACCTCAGCATTATGACTTACTAAAGCTGATTCGTTTGTTCGTTCGTCCGTTCGTTCGTTTGTTTGTTTGTTTGTTTGTTCATTGGATTATTGCACTCTGTTGCTCATTCACACCTTCTTCACCTCTTCTTTACTCGGTTTGGTCCAACTGTGTTTGGCTTTCTTTAAATCTATTAGCAGTCAGACGATCAAGCCGATGTGATGTGCTTAGTTTTGTGTGTGTGTGTGTGTGTGGTGTGTGTGTGTGTGTGTGTGTGTGTGTGTTTTGCTATACCCAACCTCTGTGCCACCACAGAGGTAGTGCACCCACGCTGCTCATTCCGACACCCCGTCCACAGCCACAGCCCGGTCGGCCCCTGCCGCAGCCCCGGCACCGGCAATCTGCAGGGAGCAGTCAATGTGCAAGTCGTCAAGAGGCAAACCAACCGGAGAAGACACTGCACTGCTGCCGAGTCACTTCGGTGGTGTTCAGTGGCGCCTGTTCTGATCTAACATATGCAGGACACCACCTACTAAGTCCCCTACTCACGACAATAATTGCTTAGTCGCGAAGCTGGCGTGAGTGAGCTCTCCCTCCGGAGGGCGCCACCACATCCGTCCACCGACAGCCCCCATGGACTCGCCGATACCAGTGACCCCGACGGAACCAAACCAAGGCCACAGACGTAGAGAGGACATCGAAATTGAGGTCATCATGAGAGCAGGGCATGAAGGGCCACAGAATTTGAGACTTTTGTATGTGTGTGTGTGTGTGTGTGTGTGTGTGTGTGTGTGTGTGTTGTATTAATCTTCTTTGCTGTTCAGCTGACAGGGCTTGCTTCGGATTCTTCATGGAGATTCACACAAAGATCTCATCAGAGACAGCCAGTCTACACCAGACCTTGGCAGTCGAGTAACTCATCGTCAGTCTGCACTGGCAATGCCGTCACATTTTCGACCCTTCCAGCGAAATCCTGCTGGGGAGGGCTGGGGTTTGGGAACTTGGGGGTCAGGAGCAAGGGGTGGGGAGGATCGGATGTGATTTAGAGAGAGCCAGAGGCTGCTGTAAAAGACAGCCAAGAGGTGGCAATAGCCGTCTCCACAGACCAGGAAAAGACCCACCAAGAACTCAGCCTACCTGTAAGTACCTACCGCCAGTCCTGTCGCTGAATGTCACGCTGGAACGAGTTTCCGCTTCCGGTTGCCCATTCGCATCTCTTTGCCCCACTTCCTGTGCCCCTCTCTTAGACCAAGGACAAAGCTGAAGTCTTACAGGGCACCAGTATCCTCAGCACGGCGGGGAACTGACGGTGACCAACCTGAAGCTCGCCCAACACGGGAACGAATTTCCGGCTGGCACGTGCAAGATCGACGAGGATCGCGTTTTTTTTTGTGTGGTGTGTTCACGGTCCATCTCATGATGGATCGCTGCTCTACTTGTAAGCAGACGGTGACGCTGCAGCCCTTGGTGCTGGACGCATGGGCCAGACTTCTTGACATGGAGGAGGGGCACGGAGCATTCGCAGAAGTCCGGCTCTACGTCTGGATCGGCTCCCAGTATACTGACGAGAAGGAGAGGAAGGTAAGAATGACGTTAAATATTAAATGTCGTGCGATGGACTTGAAAAAAAAAAAATGACTGACTTTTTTTGAAGAAAAAAATATGACTAATCCGTTAGATGAACGGGGCAAACGAATTTAGAGAAAATCACGCCGCGTTTTTTTTTTTTTTTTTTTTTTTTTTTTTTAAACTCTGTCCATGTTTCTTGGCGGGATCAATAATGATTTTTTTAGAATTTAAAAAAAAACCATGAGGTTTGGGTGGGTGGCGATTAAAAATAAAATAAAATTTAAAAAAATCACGACCCCCTTAAAGTCTTCTTCAGGCAAGATCAGCAACATTCAGGACTATGAAAATGGGAAACGAGCAATCATTTTCCTTCTCGAATTCGGCGCAAGATGGGCGCTGATTCAGTCAAAACCATGTATGAGTCAAAAACAGATCAATAGATGAATAAAGAAAAATGCAAAAAAAAAAAAAAAAAAAAAAAAGTCTTGAAAGAGGAAGAAGAATAAGAAATGACCAGCCGCCGCCGCGAAGTGGTTAGCATCGCGGACTCCCGGCTGGGGAGGTCGTGGGTTCGAATCCCATCAGAGTCATGTGGGTTTATCTGCCCTGACCGGCCTGTTTGACGCCGGGATACATTATGAAAGGAAGCGTAGAGTACAGCCCTGTCATGTAGTCAGAGACCAAAAAGAAAAATCCGTAGCATCATTTTAATCATCCTCATTCTCATCATCAGCATAAAAAAAACAAGTCTCAAATTCTGTGGCCCTTCATGCCCTGCTCTCATGGTGACCTCAGTTTGGGTGTCCTCTCCACGTCTGTGGCTTCGGTTGGTTTCCGTCGGGGTCACCGGTATCGGCGAGTCCATGAGAGCTGTGGTTGGACGGACGTGGTGGCGCCCTCCGGAGGGAGAGCTCACTCACGCCGGCTCCGCGACTAAGCAATTATTGTCGTCAGTAGGGGGGGCTTAGTAGGTGGTGTCGTGCGAATTTTAGATTAGAACAGGCGCCACTGAACACCACCAAAGTGACTCGGCAGCAGTGCAGTGTCTCCTCCGGGGGGTTGCCTCTTGACGACTTGGCATTGACTGCTCCCTGTGGATTGCCGGTGTCGGGGCTGCGGCGGGGCCGACCGGGCTGTGGCTGTGGACGGGGTGTCGGGATGAGCGGCATGGGTGCACTGCCTCTGAGGTGGCGCAGAGGTTGGGACAAAACAAAAGAAGAAAAAAAAAAAGAAAAAGAAAAAAGAAAAAAAAGTAGTAGTAGTAGTAGTAGTAGTAGCAGCAGCAGCAGCAGAACTTGCGAAACAGAAAGCATGTGTCTGTTTCAACGTGAGGGGTCTGCAGGCGGAGACTGAAACCAGTTTCTAAAAGGATTATAAGTGATTCCGCCAAACGACATGGACTAACAGATTACAAGACAAAACACGACGCGTTTCGACCTCTTAGACATGGTTGCAGACCTAACAGGTCGAAACGCGTCGTGTTTTGTCTTGTACTCTGTTTGTCCATGTTTCTCGGAGGAATCACTAATAATCCTTTTTTAGCATCAGAACACATGAGGTCTGGTGGGTGACGAATGCGATGGAGGGGGCTAAGGAAGATGTGTGTGTGTGTGTGTGGGGGGGGGGGGGGGGGGGATGATTTGCACTAAACAGTCATTTACTGTGATCGTTAATAGATGCAGCAAGAGGCACTGATCAGCATGATAAAGTCAAACTAGAACAGGCAGCACTGACCTGATCCAGGAGAATCGTCAGCAGTGCGGTGTCTACTCTGGGGAGTTGGTTTATGTCACACTGATATTGATGAGTCCCTTTTGGGCCGCTGGCGATTGGTCTGCGACTGGACGATGCTGTATACGGCTGTGTTTTGCGGGAGTGACGTAGGGTTATCGCCACAAACACGATACAGACATGGAACGGCAAAAAAGGTCCAAACAAAGAGACAAAGCAGGAGAGAAGGTAGAGATAAGAAAGAAAGAAAGAAAGAAAGAAAGAAGAAGAAGAAGAAGAAGAAGAAGAAGAAGAGAGGAGGAGGAGGAGAGGAAGGAGAAGAAGAAGACGACAAAAAAAAGAAGACCACGACGACGACCACGAATACGACGACGACGACGACGACCACGAAGAAGAAGAAGAAAAAGAAGAAGAAGAAGAAGGAAGGATGGAAATGCATGTTTGTTCTAATCTTTTTTTTTCTGTCCCCGTCAGGCAAAGCTTCCAGTGCAAAGCATGGGCAACTTCCGAGGTATGGTGTCCATGATGCCAAACCGCTGAAATTTTATGCCGGCCCCGTCACTAAAGATGTTCGCCTTCGAGCCAGTCTGAAGCTCCCCACTCATCCAAAACGCAGACTGGCAGCACTGGGAATACAACGGAGAATGCCTCTATCCCCCCCATGGGTGAGAGTCGGGGGTCCTCCTACTGACGTTGACGATGATGTCGCGTTCTTTGACGTGGGTAGACGATGCAATAAAGAAGAAACAGTCTTGTGCCGTTTGCGTACAGGCGCGCTCCTTTTACACCTATTCTATATCTTTTAACAGGTGAAGAAGCTCTGTGGCGCGTTCCATGTCGTATACCTCTCACAGTGAAAGATTTTCTTTTCGGAGTGTTGGGACTTACACGATATGAGACATAAACACTCTACACGACGAACTGCCATGAAAACCCTCATTCAAAGAAGTCCCACGTGAAAGAGATCAGCATTTTTCATATGATCTAAGATTTTACAGAAGGACGATTTTCAACTAACTTTCCAGTGTACTTTTAGAAAGTGTTTTTTTAAAGGATTGTGTGAATGATTCTTTTCTTTCTGACAGGTGAGTTGACTTCAACGCAGTGACAGCCCTGATATGGCCCCTTGATGTCGGCTGGGCAATAAGCAACATCACATTACCTTACCTTACCCCCCAAAAAAAAATCTCTCTCTCTCTCTCTCTCTCTCTCTCTCTCATAAGATATATATATATATATATATATATAAAAAATACATTTAAAAGGAAACACAACGCACTTATTGTCATAATATTTTGCCAAATTTTCGGCCGTGCGGCCTTCTTCTGGGGCTTGTTTATTGACAAGGGTAAGAACGTCAATATATATATATATATAGCTTTGTTTTGCTCTTTCGTGATTTTCTTTTGCTTCTTAGGTGGGCACCTTTGGTTGTTTTTTTTTGAAAACTCAACACACTACTATGGTATTGCACACCAGCCTTTTTCTCGGGATAGCATTCTTCTTAAAACCGAAAAGGCAGAGGAGTCAAACTTACCACTTTCCGCGGTCACTGAGGAGAAACATCAGGTTTCGAAATACCGGTATCTGACCAGGAGTTATATGTTAGTGAGTTTCCTCCGTTTAAGGTGACGATTGGAGAGTGTCTCCTCCCTTGGAGACTATAAGTTTGGTGAAGATTCATTTGAGAAGCATTTAGTATACCCCACTCAACCTCTCAAGCACATACTGTTAGTTAGGCAGAATTAACTGCCACTGCAGACATGAATGCTTGTCTTCCCCCTATTTCTTCACTCTAAGACATAAGAGCAAGTTTTGTTTTATAATTGAATATTTCTTGCAGTCTTTGCTTATCTTTGGAATTTATTAGTCAATTATAGTTTAGTCCCTTGCGGATTCATTCCAAGAACTGGCCCTCAGCACTTGTCTTAAGAGGTTATCTTTTTATTATTTTTTTCCACTTTTCACTGGAAAATGTAGCTTGTTTTTGCTCTTTTCATGATTTTCTTTTGCTTCTTGGTGGCACACCTTTGGTTGGTTTTTTGAAATCTCAACAAACTGACTGACTGAAACCAATTTATTGTCAGATTAACTCAAAGTTGTACTGACATTTAGAAAACATTATGAACAGAATACCAACTTTTTTCATTCAAAGCAAAGAAGCATAATTAACACACAAAAATACGCGCGCACACACACACACACACACAAGACACACACACACACACGCGCGCGTGCGTACTCACGCACATACATACACACACACATACGGGTGCGCGTGCCCGCCCCGCGCACCCACACCAAACGTACGCACTTACATACATACTCAAATACACGCATCTCAATACGAACACACCCATACCCTCACATACACTCAAACTTACACACTCACACACAGACATACATCCCCCCCCCCCCCCAAACACACGCGCACACACACACACGCGCACAAACACACACATACACACACACACACACACACACACACACACACAACACACACACACACATACACACACACACACATACACACACTCATACTCGAGCACTCGTACTCACATGCATTTACTCTCATAAACACACGCATACACGCACACATACGCGCGCACGCACATACACATCCACGCCCGTTCAGGATACGCTTCGGTGTTTGCATTCCAATCTCTCGGAGTGTAACAGCAGGGGCGCAGAAATCCACCAGTCGGACATCGACACAAGTCTGGAGCAAGCTATAGACAAAAAGTATTTCGGAAGGAAATCCACTCAACAAACATACTATGGTATTGCACACCCGCCTTTTTCTGGGATAGCATTCTTCTTAAAAACCGAAAAGGCAGAGGAGTCAAATTACCACTTTCCGCGGTCACTGAGGAGAAACAATCAGGTTCGAAATACCGGCATCTGACCAGGAGTTATATGTTAGTGAGCTTCCTACCCATTGGAGATGTCTCCAGCTTCGGAGACTATAAGCTTGCCGAAGGTTCATTTTGAGAAGCATTTATTATTCCCCATTCACCCACTCAAACACATACTGTCAGTTA
>JADBJO010016590.1:0-5000 GCA_016801955.1 Conus betulinus | reverse complement strand
ACTGATAACCGAAAGGACAAACAGGAGAAAGTTCCCCCACTTACCTAACAACTGACGCTTTGCTCTGTTCACATCTAACACTTTCTTTCTATGGTTTCTCTTAATTAATTACAGTCATTCCCCAAACAAAAAAACTGGCCAGGTCTTCCACGGATTCACAAGCACTTCTTTTCACAAACTGACCTCAAACAGTTGCCATCACCAGAAAGAGAGAGAGAGAGAGAGAGAGAGAGAGAGAGAGAGAGAGAGAGAGAGAGAGAGAGAGAGAGAGAGAGGAGAGAGAGAGAGAGAGAGAGAGGAGAGAGAGAGAGAGAGAGAGAACTGACAAAAAAAGTTAATGTCCCCACAGAGATCTATTCCTCACAGTTTGTATTCCTGGCTTTGGCCTGGCATGCTGAAAATCCTTTTCGAGAGAATGCCCCGTTGGTTCATTCATTTGACTGCTCCTAGGGACTATGGCATAGTGCATTCCTTTTCGATAAAATGCCCTGTTGATTCATTCATTTTACTGTAACCAGGGACTATAGTATACTCAATTCCTTTTCGATAAAATGCCCTGTTGGTATTCATTTTACTGTAACCAGGGACTATGGCATGCTGAATTCCTTTTCGATAGAATGCCCCGATAGTTCATTCATTTTACTGTAACCAGGGACTATGGCATACTCAATTCCTTTTCGATAGAATGCCCTGTTGGTATTCATTTTACTGTAACCAGGGACTATGGGCATACTCAATTTCCCTTTTCGATAAAATACCCTGTTGGTATTCATTTTACTGTAACCAGGGACTATGGCATATTGAATTCCTTTTCGAGAGAATGCCCTAATAGTTCGTTCATTTTACTGTTCTCAGTAATTATGGCATACTTAAATTTCTTTTCGATAGAATGCCCCGTTGGTGCATTCATTTTACTGTAACCAGGGACTATGGCATACTCAATTCCTTTTCGATAGAATGCCCCGTGGTATTCATTTTACTGCAACCAGGACTACTATGTCATACTCAATTCCTTTTCGATAGAATGCCCCGTTGGTATTCATTTTACTGTAACCAGGAACGATGGCATACTCAATTCCTTTTCGATAGAATGCCCTAATAGTTCGTTCATTTCACTGTTCTCAGTAACTATGGCATACTTAATATCTTTTCGATAGAATGCCCCGTTGGTATTCATTTTACTGTAACCAGGAACTATGGCATACTGAATTCCCTTTCGATAGAAGCCCCCGTCGGTATTCATTTTTACTGTAACCAGGAACTATGGCGTACTCAATCCCTTTTCGATAGAATGCCCTAATAGTTCGTTTTTCATTTTAACTGTTCTCAGTAATTATGGCATACTTAATTTCTTTTCGATAGAATGAATTCCCCGTTGGTTCATTCATT
Source organism: Conus betulinus (assembly GCA_016801955.1). Lineage (NCBI taxonomy): Eukaryota > Metazoa > Mollusca > Gastropoda > Neogastropoda > Conidae > Conus > Conus betulinus. The sequence goes on along the minus strand of JADBJO010016590.1, from coordinate 3,611 downwards.
TGACTGTTCTCAGGGACAATGGCATGCTGAAATCCCTTTTTCATATGATTCAGACATGGATTCCTTTTTCCATGCACTACCCTGTCGGTGCATTCATCGTCTGTCTCAATAGCAGTGACACAGTAGGTTCCATTTTCATGTGCTGCCCTGTCGCTCCAATCATCGTTTCAGTAACGTTCGCAGAAACTTTGACATACTCATTATCGTCTACTTCTGTATACTTTCCGACTGGTCCGTTCTCTCTCGCCTGTCTCAAGTCATTTTTGTTATTATACAGCTGAAGGTAAACTCACTGGCCAGTATTTGCGGTTTATGTTCTTTTAATTTATTTTGATAGGAAGAGGTAGAGAGAGAGAGAGAGAGAGAGAGAGAGAGAGAGAGAGAGAGAGAGAGTGTGGTGTGTGTGTGTGTGTGTGTGTGTGTATTACTAAAAGCAATATGTGACGTGTAATTGGAAACAGTGTACAGTGTGTGACTGTGTACAATATGTACTGTGTGATTGCATACATTGTGTATTGTGTAACTGTATACAGTAAATAGTATGTGATTTTATGCAGCATGTGATTTATGACTGTGTTCAACACTGACTGTAGTCAATGTTTGGTGTGTGACTGTATGTAATTTTGAGTATTTGTAAACAGTTTTTTCAATACGCAGTTGCACACTGTGTCTATTGTTCCATTGGATACAGTAAATCGTATGACAATCGATGGCATCCGTCTGTCTTGAAGACCAAATGGTGTTGCACCTTGGGTCAGTCTGTTGTGGAGTTGCGGTGCTTGCTGTGGCTGAAGAGCCCGATCATTGAGCGGCAGACTCTGTTGCAGCTGCTGCTGCAGGTGAAGCCTTGATCATGAGTGTCTGTTGGTGCCGACGCAATACTCTGCCGTCTGCGGCGCCTCCGTTCTTCCCACTGGGCCTCTCTCCTCTGCTCTGCTTGCTTGATGCCGGATTTGATCCGGGCTGAAGCTGCTGTCTTTCAGTCCTGCTGGGTCGAGCTGCCTCTCCTCAGGTCGCGATTGCATACATCCTTAGATCGTAGGGCGGGCCGTCTTGTGGGTCTGGAGCCTGCAGCCAGATCGCTGTACAGCATGTCCTTCGAGATGAGACTGTTGTCCATGCGCGCTGACGTGGCCAAGCCAGTGCAGGATGTCTCTGTGTCAGCATGGCGAACATGCTAGGCATTCCTGCCTGGGCCAGGACGTCTTTTATTGGTGATGCGGTCCTGCCATGTGATGCCTAGGAGTTTTCTGAGGCAGCGCGCAGGTGGAATGCGTTCAGTCTGCGTTCTCGTCGAGAGTACAGGGTCCATGCTTCGCTTCCGTAGAGAAGAATGCTCAGCAATGCAGGCTTTGATACACTTTCATCTTGGTGTTTGACGTTAACATGGTGTTGTCCCAGACTCTCTTCGCTGAACGGGGCTTCGCTGCTGCTGCCTTACCAATCCACATATTCAGCTCGTTGTCCTGATACAGGCTGCTGGAGTTGTGGTGCCCAGCAAGTGAAGTCGTCGACCACTTCGAGGGCGTGATCGCCGTTGGAGATTGTAACGCGACAGCCCTCCCGACCAAACACCTGAGACCAATTCTGGAATTCTTCATGGACTCCACACCTTTTTGTCGTCACTACAAATTACGTCACAGCTCTTCACGTAGGCCGTGACGCCAAATATTGTCTGGGCTGCTCAACTTGCACTCTATATCATTTTTTCCTCCGATTGATGCACTTTCAAAACATCACACATGCTTATATTTTTTATTTTATTTTCGTCGTGCTGCGAATCTACAGAACTATCATCAGCTGTTCTACAATGCATCAAATCTTCATATGTCATCGCTAAGCATCGTTGCCAAGACATCTTTCTAGGGAAGTAACGGAATCAAAGATTACTGTTACTGTAGACGTTGCAGACAGCAGCAGCTATTTCGACCGGGAAGAAATCAGATCTGAAAAGAAGACGTTTCATCTTGCCTATACCGCAAGTCAGCGGAGGATCACAGTTGTTTAGAGCACCGGTTTGGATCGATTTCAACATCTACCGGGGCCCAGGTTCGTGCTGCTAACCTCGTAATTGAGCGCGCAGAGGATCGACCTTGACTAGGCAAAGCGACATAGTACCGAGGTCGTTGCCCAGCCACCGCTACATCTATGGGAAGCCTTGAACGTGCTGCTGGTGTCGCCAGCGTCTGAGGGACTCCGGCACGTACTGGTATCGCCTACGTCTGGGGGATGATGGAATGTGCCGTCGTCGCCTACGTCTGAGGAACTCCGGAACGCTTGTGTCGCTGGCGGTTGGGGAACTCTGCGCGTGCACTCGTTACTCCCAATTTTTTTTCTTACCAGTGAGTCTAGTCACACTCCTTGTATTATTATATTTGTTATGTAGATTAAAGTAGTCAAGAGTGGAATATGTTGATTTGGTTTATTGAATGGATGTGTAGTTTTTGGTGCGAAGATTGTTGCACGTACATCAAGGTCCATATGTAAAATTTTCATACCCCAAGTTTATTGTTTGGTATCATAGGTTATGGCCGTCGTAGTTAGGCTTGATTCATTAATATATACATCTTTATTGCAGATGGAGTAGAGTGCGCCCTGGGGTGGAGTGGGGGTCATTCTCATTTCATGTATCATTCCATCTGCATTTTTTTTTTTTTTATTAAATCATCGTACCGCAGTAGACACATGCAGATATGGCACTACGCACTAGGTTGTATGCATTTGTGTTGTCATGTCTGTCTTTTTTCATGTTTACATATAAAATACATAAAGAAGTCTGCTGCGGGTAGATTATTCGTAGGATAGGAGACTGCTGCCACTTGCTCCTGTGCAGGTGGGTTCGAGTACTTCTACTGGATGTCTTATCAGCTGGACACAGTCATCCGTCACTGTTACTGGACTGCCTTGGACGTTGACGCATCCTGAAGACTGAAACGGGTCAAGCCATTGTAGTCAACATCATCAAGGAAGAGAAACAGAGATCGCAGGATTGTGCTAGAGTGACAGATAAGAGCGCTGCAAGACATTGTTACTACCAAAAAAAAAACCATATTTATAATCATCACACAGCACACAGACACACACACTCCTTCATTTGTTAATTAAATATTGTTGAATTTTATTTTCTTTGAATTCCAGCGTGAAGTGCGGTGATGAGTTGTCGGCGAGTTTCTTTGAGCTGGGCGAGTTGAATACCATCACCCCATTGGTGTGACAGAGATGCAGGGAGTGCTGCTGCTGACGTTTTGGCCCATGATAATGGCTTTCTTCAAGCTGATAGTGAGGCCACACTCGGTGCAGGCATCAAGCGAAGCAGGTAATTTCGTTGTGGAGCTTCCTCGATGTGGGCAGGGAGGGCGGTGTCATCTGCGAAGAGCATCTCCATGACGAGGACTTTTCCGCACCTTCGTTTTTTCACGGAAGCGTTGCCAGGTTGAAGAAGCTTCCGTCACTCCCAGTGTCTCCAAGATGCCGTCTTTAGACTTCGGAAGTGTAGTGTGCAGCAGTAAGGCGAAAGAAGGATGACGAAGAGTGTAGGAGAGAGCACGCACCCTTGTTTTTGACACCGCTCTTGATTAGGAAGGGGTCCGAGGATGAATCGTCGTACAGGA
>JADBJO010016589.1:37500-40114 GCA_016801955.1 Conus betulinus | reverse complement strand
ACAGTCTAGACAGAAGACAGCCAGTCGGACGACAGAGACAGAGAGAGCCAGAGAGACAGAATCCGAGAAGGACATACAGACAGACGGACAGACAGACAGACAGACAGACAAACAGACTGACAGTCTAGACAGAAGACAGCCAGATGGACGACAGAGACAGAGAGAGCCAGAGAGACAGAATCCGAGAAAGACAAACAGACAGACGGGCAGACAGACAGACAGACAAACAGACAGACGGACAGACATGTGCAGAGACAGAGGAACAGATTTCACAGTGATAGGTCTGGAACGACGTGCTGCCCACTTTAGGCGAGAGGACATCAGAGGGTGGAGAGAGGTGGTGGGAATGGAGGAGGGGGGGGGGTGCGGAAGCAGGGCATAGACTGTCGCACCACGCTCTCGGATGTCCGTGTATGTACACACATGATAATGCTTTTTACAGTTTTCAACATCATTTTTTTTTTTTTACTGTTCTTTGAGAGCAAAGTACCATTAATGCATAACTGAATATCAATCTGTGTAGCGCAAAATTCTTCAACTGAAGTATTCTTATCCAGCTCAATATTTACGTACCTGAAGGAAATCATACTTAAGGTTTAAATGATGTACAATTGTTAGTGTGTACTGGGTGAACAAGACAGGGCTTATCACTGATCCTTGGAGCTCACCACACGCAGGGGTACAAAGCAGATGGAACCTAACTGCCAGTCACTAACTGGGGTCAAAATAGTAAGGTATAGTGAGAACCATTGCAAGACTGTGCCCTAAATACCAGTGAAACTTTCTGTCTGTTAAAGCTGGATGGTACGGTCACTTGTGTCCAATGCACAGCTGCTGTATAGCAAGGTATTTGTAAACAAAACCCTCTCATCTGTTTTCCTTAAAACACTGTCAGTGACACGAAGCACAGCAGTCTCTGTGCTATGGCGTCTCTTGCACGCTGTTCAATTCGTTTGGATAAGGTTATTTTGAGAACGACTTGTTTCCAGTTGCTTCAAAACAACGCTTTCAGTTACCTTACAAATAAAGTGGACTGTGCTGCTTCAAACCATTGGGGTATTTGTTTTGTTCCCCACGTGGCATCACTGACAGTGATGGAACTGTGAAGAACCTAGGCCAGAACAAAGAGAGGCTTTAGGAATGGAAGTTAGGTATGTAAATGGGTCACGAAATACACCGTTTTGTAAGCCGGGGTAGGGATGGGATCGAATACGTCACTTTCTGACAGAGAGGAGTTGCAGTGCTTCAGCTTCAGGCAAAGGATCAATCTGGACAAAACGTCGATCCACTATGGACATGAGAACTGGATTCGTTGTACAGACTACTGTCCAATTAATTACAAATGCCAGAAATCTTTTTCGATGCTGATTATCCTTAGTAGTAGTAGTAGTAGTAGTAGTAGTAGTAGTAGTAGTAGTAGTAGTAGTAGTAGTAGTAGTAGCAGTAGTAGTAGTTGTTGTTGTTGTTGTTGTTGTTGTCGTTGTTGTTGTTATTGTAGTAGTAGTAGTGGTAGTAGCAACAGCAGCAGGAGTAGCAGCAGCAGGAGTAGCGGCAGCAGCAGCAAGAACTATTACAGTGACAGTAGCAATATAAACATCGGCAGAATGTCAGACTGTCGCTGGCACAACGTTGACATACAGCCAGACCAGCAGAACACAGTTCGTCCTTTTAATAGGAACAAAAGTTGTTTACAAAAAATACTTTGTACTATGATTTCCACATAGTCACATGTTGCACCACAAACATATTGACCAGGTCCTCACACACTCACAAACGTTTTCTTCTTTTTTAAGTTGGCATTAAACGGTGTCACACAAAAAACTCTTTTCACAAATGAAACTCCTTTGTCCTGGGTTTGGTCTCAATTAAAAAAAAACACGAACCACAAACAAAGAAACAAAAACACGTTCACGATCTCCACGACTTTACCTCGACTTGCGAAATAGAAATTGTGCTTATGCTCCTCTCCGTAAAAAAAACAGAATGGTATTTTGTATGTCCCAAGTCTATCTAGAGACAAAAAAAAACAAAATGCCTGAAAAGAAAAAACCAGCATGGATCAATCGTCTCGTTAAAATGTAGTTAGAACATACCTGTATCTGTAGAAAGATTAATCTTCGTTTTTTTTCCTTTTCATTTTCGTTTTGTTTGTTTGTTTGTTTTGTTTTGTTTTTTGTTTTGTTTTGTTTTGATTTTTTTTTGTTCACTACATGGAGGTTAGCTAAGCCTATCAAAGGTCAGTCGTGGCCTTTTCTCTATATTTATCTGTGACCCCTCCCGTGACGTTACAAAGATACTGTGAGGCATGTGTCCTCGCCAACGCCTCCAACGCTGATCCGTATACCCGCTGAAACAACTACCCGACAGGTAATATCAAATGAGGCAGGGAACAGTAATAATAATAATTATTATTATTATTATTTATGGCGCATTATCTTACATCATAAGCGCTAAGCGCTTACAGATACATAAAAGGTTAAAGAACACTCAAATGAAACCAATAGGAAGCTGAATATTGCAGGAAGTACCATTATATACAAACAAGGGTGCATATTGACACCCACGAAAACACACACACACACACACACACACACACACACACACACACACACAC
>JADBJO010016589.1:20000-25000 GCA_016801955.1 Conus betulinus | reverse complement strand
TGGGGAAATTTTCGGCCAGCTACTGCTGGTCTTCATCAGCCCAGACTGACTGGTAGTTGTGGTGGGTGTTGGTGTCCTCTGAGCTGTCATCTCTGGTGGAGTGATTGGTGTACAGGACACACTTGTAAATGGAGGGCAGGTCATAGCCACAGTCTCTGTTCAAACTTGGTTTTCTCTCCCTGGTTTCTATTGCTTCTGTCACTTTCCTTTTGTGAACTGTGATTCAGCTGCAATTATGGTGGCTTGAAACTTGTTGGTATGGTGGGTTGTTGTTGTCAGATGTTTATAATATGCAGAAGAAGTTTTGGTAGTGTGTTCATTTAGCCTTGTTTTCAAAGGCGACCAGTTTCTCCAACATAGTCCTCACTGCACTCCTCACATTGAATGTGATACACCACACCACTTTTCTTTTCCAAACTCTGTTCTGACCTTGACTTTTGTAACCTGTGATCGTGGTGTTATTTCTCTCAGGGGTCGAACCACCTCGTGTCCACTTTGCCCCTTCTGTGCCCAGGATGTTGTTTCACTCTGAATCGGGCATCCAGTATCTAACGCAATGTTACTTTACCGCTTTTTTGTGAAGGGAACTTCTTTTTACTTTGTTTTCCTTTTAAGTTGTTTTTTTGTTTGGTTTTTTTGTCTTCTTGTATAAGACCCGTAAGATTCATGTTTGCACACGTGCAAGTATGCAGTACACACACACATACACACTCACATGCATGCGCGCATGCATCTACATCCAAAACCATACACTATGATACAGACATAAACATGCACACACATTAACACAGGAATATACATACACATGCACACACATACCACGTGCGTGTGCGCGTGTAAAAACGTCATATATGGAAAGATTAGATTTAAGATGCGTTTTTTCACAAAAGCTATCATTCACGAAAAGAAAGAGCACTTTATGTCTGCAATATTTTTAATAAAAGGTTTTTATTTTTGCTAAACAGTATTACTCAAAAAATCACATCCTTTTTCGATGTTTTCCAAAATTGATTTTGACAAAAGCTACATGTGAAATATTCCCTTTCTATTTTAATGAATAACGTAGGTCTAGATTACTTTAGAAATGTTCTGACGATGAAGATGTGATGGAATCTACGAGGGTAAAAAAATGAGGGTATGAGAAATAAAGGGTAAGGGAAAAAAAAAACGTCTCATATGCGGGGTTTAGTGCTTATTTTTCACCCCACTTGATCAACACCACACACACACACACACACACACACACACACACACACACACACACACACACACGCACGCACGCACACACACACACACACACACACACACACCACACACACACACACACACACACACACGTGTTCAACAATACAAGCAGTGTTCGGTCTAACAATTTCGTGACAACAAAATAAGCATGGAACGGAATTTTTCCACTCACGGCATAATGAAAATTCGTCATTAAAAGATTTTTTTGTCTGTTTGCTTTTGTCACGTAGAGCTTAAAAAAAGGCGAACTGAAGCGGATGCCACATTTTCCCTTAGGCAACATTGATTCACACCGGAAAGGGGTAGCAAAGACAGGCAAACGTACTCTTGTAGGAAGAGAATACACGCAGAAGTACTTTTTTACTCGTTGGTTAAACAACAGGATGCCTAATTTTTTTTCTCTGAAATGTGCTCTTTAAGCCTTTTCAGATTTGCTACGCTCTGCAGAATCTTGGTGAAAATGCGAAACTTCTTCAGTGGGTTCCCGCCCATTGTGGGTTCCATGGAAATGATGAGGCGGACAGACTGGCCAAGGAAGGGGGACAGCTGGAACAACATGACACAGAGGTCTCTACCCTTAGGAAAAAAAAACATCGATTTAAAACACTTTGGAGGAGGAAATGCAAACAGCAACACCCAAACTCCAACCAGGCCGAGTGCTACTACCACCTAAGCAGAGAAGTGCTACTGTTCAGACTAAGGACTGGACATAACTGACTGAATGCACACATGTACAAAAAGTACAAGATTGGCGAGTGTGCGGTGTGCCCATGCAGAGAGGCCGACGAAAAATGGACACCGAGCACATACTACAGGACTGTCACCTCCATGCTACTGCCAGGCAGGACACATGGCCGGAGCCAGTGGCTCTCAGGGTCAAGCTCTACGGGGACCTGGTGGACCTTCGGAGGACAGCCAACTTCGTGCGGGCAAATGGCATCACCATCTGAGTGTTCAAGAAGAAGAAGAAGAAGAAGAAGGATTTTCCTATGATCGAGAATTGGTCCTAAGAAAGAAAGTGGGACGGAGTCTGAACACCCCCCATCCCACATCCCCCACTCTGTCGCCCTCTCTCTGATCTGCGCCTGCGTGTGTTCATTCATAACACCCTTTTCGTCGAAGACAGAGTATGTTGGCCTACTAGTCGATCTGAAAGTTGGAATGATAGAATCTATGAGGACATGGTTCCCTAAGATAACGGCAGTTTCTGGTTGACATGCCGAGTGGTCATGAAGCAAGTTGGGTTTATTTTCACTGAGCTGGGCTGTGAAAATGATTTGAATTGGAACTGACAAAGGACCGTTGATTTGATCTAGTTTTCTTTCATTGTTTGTTTGTTCGTTTGCTTGTCTGTTCGCTTGTTTGTTGGTTTGTTTGTTTTTTCCTTTCTTCTTCTTCTTTTTACTTCAACTTGATGCTGTCTATGAACATGCCCATCTTTAGGTTTAACACTTTCACTGCCAGCCGTTCTGAGATTCATTTTTCCCCGGTGGTACCGGTATCAATAGTCATTGTCTTCAAATGCCTGTTAGTCCACCCTTTTCGATGGCATCCTCATGCTACTTTGAGTTAATGAATGAAAACCAGTCATAGCATCAGTCAGTAATGGGCTTTTCTCATCTACCAAGATCTTTCGGGCTCCATCAGTCTTACAGTAGTATCGCTGGAACTGAGGCAGAACAGGACATTGATGCAAAGCTGTGGCATTTGTGCTTCATTTGCGATTGAAAAGGTTAACATGCTTTCAGTTCTAAAGACGATCTCCACAAACTGGCCAGCAGCAGGAGGAGGAGGAGGAGGAGGAGGAGAACAAGAACAAGAACAAGAACAAAAAGAAAACTGAATCAACTAGAATGAGAGCTGCTGAGAAGTTTTGAGTCAGACTTGCTGTCTCTTGAAAGTCATTTTTTTGTTTGGTTTGTTTTGTTTTTGTTCGTTTGTTTGTATTTAATCTATGATTAAATTCACATTCTAAACAAGACAGGACAAAATCGGTTTTGTAGCCACCAACAAATCCAAACTGGGATCAGGGAGGGAAAAAAAGGGGGAAGAGGGTGAGGGAGGGGGCAGAAGGTGGGTGTGGGAAAATCAAACGCTTGCTGGTTCTTTGCATTGCCTTCTAAATATTCTCACTGCATCGTTCTCATTGTCTGCAAGAATGCTGGTGTTGACTTTTTTTCAGTCAGCCACCAAATTTGAACTTTTAACAGCTGGTAACGTTGCATTGTATGTTAGACTGAAGAAGAAGAAGAAGAAGAAGGAGGAGGAGGAGGAGGAGGAGGAGGAGAGCAAGAGGGAGAAGAAGAAGAAGAAAGAAGAAGTTAACATTGTAACAAGACAGTGAATTTGCCCAATGTTGTTTCACGTGCAATGAATGTACGTTATGGGATGATGACAGTGCGGCTGGGACAAGCGGAGAGGAAGAGAGGCAAGCAGATTTTGATTTTGGTGTTAAAAGTATACCGCATTCTAACACTTCCCAGATGTTGGTCTTTGTAAAGAGTCAAAGTCATGAACAGACTCATGACAGTACAGGGAATTTTGAAGACGGATGGATGGGGATGGAACGTGGGTCGTGAAGAAAGGAGGGAATGGGGCTATCCGCTACGAAAGCTCAACTTACGCTTAATTTAGACTTAGATATTCCTGCGTCTTGCGACGCACGAGGCAGTCAAGTCGCTCACTGTGCACGGTCCTCAGCCAGTTTGCTAGTGTCACTCTCCTCATCCAGCACATCCTGGGCCGTCCTCTTTTCTCTGGCCTGCTGGGGTCCATTTCATGGTCTGATTTGCAGGTCTTGATGAGGGTAATCTCAAGACATGGCCCAGCCAGTGGAGGCACCGTCTGCAGATGATGGTTGACACGGGAAGCTGTTTGGACCTCTCCCTGACCTCTTCATTTGGTATAAAGTCTGACCATTTGATGCTCAAGATCTTACGTATAACACAGTATCAAAACTCTCGAATTTTCTTCTCCAGGGGTAGTCTTCAGTTGCCAGGTTTCATAGCCATGTAGCAACGTTGAAATCACACTGGAGTTTTACAACTTCAGTTTGATTCCATGGAGAATTTCTTGCTGCTCCGTATTTTGTTCAGCTGATCGAATGCTGATGTTGCCTTGCCAATACGACACTTCAGTTCATGGTCGAGGTCATTGGCGTTGCTGACGTAAAGCTTACGCTTTCGGTGAAAAATCAGAACTGTCCGTGAACTATTCTGGTGTATATACTACGCTACAGCAGAAAGCCCCAATTCCAAACTCCCAGAACATAACTTCTGTTTCAGGGGCAAGTTTTAGTCATATTCCTTTTAAAACGTGTCAACCTGTTTTTGTGGCACTTATTACAGAACACTGAGGTGTTTTTGAATACATTCACTTTTGGTGCTTGACGGAAAGAAGACACAAAGGAAGAGAATGCAAGAGGATGAGTGGTAGTGCTTGCTGCTTCCAGTGAGTGAGTGGTGGTGCTTGCTGCTTCCAGTGAGTGAGTGGTAGTGCTTCCTGCTTCCAGTGAGTGAGTGGTGGTGCTTGCTGCTTCCAGTGAGTGAGTGGTAGTGCTTGCTGCTTCCAGTGAGTGAGTGGTGGTGCTTGCTGCTTCCAGTGAGTGAGTGGTAGTGCTTCCTGCTTCCAGTGAGTGAGTGGTGGTGCTTGCTGCTTCCAGTGAGTGAGTGGTGGTGCTTGCTGCTTCCAGTGAGTGAGTGGTGGTGCTTGCTGCTTCCAGTGAGTGAGTGATGGTGCTTGCTGCTTCCAGTGAG
>JADBJO010016589.1:15000-17500 GCA_016801955.1 Conus betulinus | reverse complement strand
TGTCTGTCGGACCCGACGCGCCGTCTCTTTTACCTGTAATAGTCGAAGAGTTTATTTATGACTGTGTAAAATACTAATTACAACCGTCTGTGCAAATCATATACAAACAAATTCCCTGATCTACTCTCTCTGCCCTTGATTAGGGTCTATGCCTAGGTAGTCCAAGTCTCCCACTCTTTTCCCTATCCACGTGTTGAGTGAATTTGTCGACTTTCCACACTTTACTTGCAGAATCTCAGTCTTGTCCACATACCGGACTAGGCTATAAGTGTTTGTATTGCGAATCCCAACACAATAGACTTACAACAGCACTAGGACAAACAGGACAACACCAGATTGAAGAGTTTGTGCCTGACAGTCTTGTACCACATCATATGTCTGTACTTATTGCATCTCTGTGATTTCCCCCCCGAGTCCCCTACACACCTTAGTTTGAAAATCACCGGCGTTGTGAAGCCGCAGTGAGTGTTGAACCCACTGTCGACCAATATTGTCCTTGTCACCAACAACGTTGATACAACATTGATTTTCTTTTCTGTTTCTTCATCCAGTCGAAACTGATCGCTTCTCCTGGGGCTCCTCCTGTCGTAACTTTCTTTTTTCTTTCTGCCCGTACGCAAGCTGACGACTCCTGCGGGACACTCTGTATATAAGGACAGGCACTGATTAATCCCATCTACCCACAAAGGGAGTGGTTGTGTGTATGATAGTTTTTTTATCCGCCATTAAGGCAGCCGTACTACTCCAACTTCGGGGCAGGTGGGCATGTGATCATATGTTAGGTATCATATCATTCTTACCACACGGCCAAAATGGCGGCTTCCTCTTCGCGAAAGTTGGTTGATGGGGTTTTGCCATTGTGTGCAGTTGTTATGCGTACGTTCACAACACGGAACCTCGGTTTATAGTCTCATTCGAAGGGACTGTTGGGGAAAAGGGAGTCAGAAGTCAAGAACAATGTTAACTCCAAGGGAAAAAAAAAAAGATCCCACTATAACCGAAACGGCCGCGTGGAGATTCGACACCGCAACCCTAGGATCACCAAGATTACAAGTCGGCGAATCTACCACTGAGTATTCCGCACCCCTCATCTTTGCCACGGAAAGTAGTGGCTTTGCTTGTTTGTAGTGATCCTTCTTTTGGAAACTTTTGGTCGGATTGCCGTTTTAGACTCACGTATGTAACAAAATACCCTGCCCGCTGCGGTGATTTAGTCCAGGTAAACCATCGATTGAATGTTCTCGGCAGTTAGCCCTACAATCGCTATCCCGAAACAGAATTCATATCTCTAGGAATATCATAAGGCTAATCCCGAGCAGTTATCATATCTATGTATATATATATAATGATAATGTCACAGAATTAGAAAAGGAAAGGAACTACACATCTCCCACAATTTGTTTTAGTAGCAATCCTTTGAAATTTTCAGAACGGACTTTTCTTCAGAACTTATGTGAGTAGCTTACATAGTTACGTTTGTATGTTTAATTTTAATAAAGATATATATCTACATCATTTTGGTATCCATATTATATGCAAAAAAGATTACTAAAAGACATCCTACAAATGCTGTCAGTCCAAGGAAATCTTTGTTAAGCAGAAGATCGGATAATTACAATAACCTCTCTTCATCTTGAAACATATAGTACCTTGACGAAGTAAGACAGGCCATTCACTACATTGCATATCTGTTGCAAAATAGGGCCACTAAAGTCTTAAGTATTTATCATTGCCAAGGAGTCCGGAAAGTAAGGCGCATGAAAATTTCGCGCGGGCCTAACCACTAGCCATGAACCAACAGTTTTTTGTCAAGGTGTCATCAGTACATCTAAGTTATTAATCCTTATAGCCAAATCAAAAAAAAAACAATGTACTACCAGTCATTTTTAAATCAACCAGTCACCACCGTCACATCGCAAAGAATAATATCGCACATTCTTTGGTGATATAACATACGTGATGCGTGTGTACAATATATGAATGTATGGTACAGTCCGAAACTCCTGGCTCCACCACTTCTACTCATTTCAGGTCGTCCTAGATCCCGCCGTTTACTACGGCTGTTTCCTGTTGGCTTTTCTGTCATTCATCTAATTATTACGTCATGTTTTTTTTTCTACATAGTCATTTTATGATTTCATTCAATCATGGATTTTTTTTTTCACTTTTAATTTACATTCATTTGTTGGAATCACTTTTCAATCGATTGCTTCATTCACTTGCTTCACCTCATACATACGTTCAAAAACGTTTTCAGCATATCAGAGTTCACTATTTGAAATATATATGCATCATTTAGAAAAAAGACAGTACCGGTAATCCCCCCCCCCCCCCCCCACCCCCCCCCCCCCCTCACCCCCCCCCCCCCCCCCAAAAAAAACAAACAAAAAAACCACACACCAAAACCCCACACACCTCCACCCTCCCCATCTCCTCTCTCTCTAAACTCTCTCTCTCCGGACCCACAGCAAGCAAGCACACAGCATCTCTCTCAGACGCT
>JADBJO010016589.1:0-10000 GCA_016801955.1 Conus betulinus | reverse complement strand
TCACAAACTAGGCACACATGAAGCCATCAGGAACTTGGGGCACAATTCCTGACAAGGACCCAGAACTATTCATCAGTACAGAAGCAATTCCATCCTCAGCTGACTGCAAGCAGTACAGAACGGGTTCCAGAGAAAACTGGAGCTACCGGACTTGAGACCTAATTGTACTGACTGACATTGTCCCTAATTGTACTGACTGACATTGTCCCTAATTGTACTGACTGACATTGTCCCATATCTAGGCGTTCCAGTAGATACGAATGTTACTGGATAATATCACACTGGTGCCATTCAGTTTCACGCATCACAGCATTGCAAGTTTTGGTTGTTGACCCGCTGCTGGTCCTTATGGTGAATAAGACTTACTTCCAGTCATTGAAATGTGTAAGAAAAAAAATATATCATGGTTTTATACCTTGTCGTACAGTTTTTTTTTAAATACCTGTCACATCGGTATTTTTTTTTTAATTTAATTCGTCAGGAATTTCCTACGAATTTGACGTATATGAATACAAACATGGTCATTTCATCATGAAGTAACATGTACAATGGTTTAACCTGTTAATTCGCTAGATGAGTGCGGGGAGTGAGTATGGTGCATGCGTTGTTGGCTGCGTGCAGTGAGTGAGTATGTGCATGAGTGAGTGAGTGTGAGTGAGTTAGTAATGCACGTACAGGTGCGCGTGCATATACGCGTGCGTATGCATGTACAGGTGCAAGCATGCAGACACGCATGCATACAAGGACGCATGCACACACACACACACACACACACACACACACACACACACACACACACACACACACACATATACATACACGATAGAGAGAGAGAGAGAGAGAGAGAGAGAGAGAGAGAGAAAGAGATTATTGGCCACGCTTCTTTCACCAGGAACAGGATAGGGAGGAATACTTCATGTACATACATGATACTGTATTGTAACATGTGCTCACTGTCTGAAAACCTTTAGTTATCACTGTAGGCAGTCATACGAAAGGTGATGAACATGCAGATGATTTTTTTTCTGCCATATGCCATTTACTTACGTATGCATTATGCTGTGATTTGATTATTTCGAATAATGTTTTTACAAAAGCCAAAACAAAAACAAAAAATAACGATCGAGGAAAATTAATAAAAACTTGTCTCAATTTTTAAAAAAAATGACAGCCAGACAGTGACAGGGAGTCCAAAGTTCTGAGGCGAACACAGACACAGAAAGCGGGGAAAAAGTCCACGGTCACAAGAATGTGTGACAGGACTTGAAAAGGCCAGCGTGGCACAGCCCCCTTGTAAAAGACCAATGTCAAGAAACAAAACAAACGAATTTCAAAGAAGAAGAAAGAAAAAAAAAAAACAAGCAAACAAAACGACAAAGAAACAAAGAAAAGAACGAAAAGGTCAATTGTTGTGGCGAACATGGATTGCCAGATCTTCCTAATGCCGTGATGTCATTCTCTCTCTCTCTCTCTCTCTCTCTCTCTCTCTCTCTCTCTCTCTCTCTCTCTCTCTCTCTCTCTCTCTCTCTCTCTCTCTCTCGCTGTGCGTGCGTGCGTGCGTGCGCGCGCCCGCGTGTGTATATGTGTGTGTATGTGTGCGTGTGTGTGTGTATGCGGACGGTGGGTTGGTGAGTGTGTTTGGTGTGCGAGTGTGGGTGTGGGTGAGAGTGTGTGGATGTGTGTTGGGGGGAAGGAGGGGGGGGGGGTCCCAAATCGTCTTTCTCCGAAATCCACTTTCAGTTTCTGCTACTCATTTAATATCAGCAAAAAAAAAAAGTTTTCAGAGCTTTATTAGCCTCGTTTATAAAGTTTGGCAAAAAAAAAAAAAAGGTTTAAAATCATACTCGAATTCTGTACGATGTAGTTTTCTTTCTTTTTTTTTTTCTTAACTAAAATGTGGGAATTAAGGGATACTTGAACTTGAAAGCTGAAACTTTAGGTCACATATGCTTTCCCTTGTTTTCGAACTTCTTCCAACGAAAGAAAAAGAAAGCAGGAAGTAACGTGTGTGTGTGTGTGTGTGTGTGTGTGTGTGTGTGTGTGTGTGTGTGTGTGTCTCTCTCTCTCTCTCTCTCTCTCTCTCTCTCTCTCTCTCTCTCTCTCTCTCTCTCTCTCTCTCTCTCTCTCTCTCTCTCTCTCTCTCTCTCTCTCGTCACGAACAGAGAAAGAGAATGAGAGAGAGATGTGTTTATATGTATATGTCTTTTTGTGAGTGGAGGGGATATTTGTACGCGCGCGCGAGCGTGCGTGCGTGCGTGTGTGTGTGTGTGTGTGTGTGTGTGTGTGTGTGTGTGTGTGTGTGTGTGTGTGTGTGTGCGTGCGTGCGTGCGTGAGTGCGTGCGTGCATGCGTGCGTGCGTGTGCATGTATGTGTGTGTGTCTGTGTCTGTGTGTGTGTGTGTGTCCGTGTGTCGTGTGTCTGTTGTTTGTCTGTGTGCGTGTGGATGTTGATGTGTACGCAGTATTCCCACCAGAACTCAAGAGCGAAGTGACGTTTCAAGCTGAAAGACTTTCCCCCATCTGAAGCAGAATAAAACAGGGCATCATCCCGTCTCCCTAGCTCTTTGTCATCATCTCCCCTTTCCACCAGGACATGACTCTCTGTCTCTCCTGCCGAAAAGGAGAAAGAATCAAAGAGCACGCGTGCTCAAAATAAAAAAAAAAATTAAAAAAAAAAAAAACGCTTAAGAAAAATCTTTCCCTTTCTGCAGGAGGTCGCCCCGACTGTCGTTTCTTTCTTTTCTGCGTAGGCAGGCTGACACTCCTGCGGACTTTCCCCTGTATAGACAGGCAAGGATTAATCCCATTTACCCCAACAAAGGAAGCGGAGTTTTTGTGTGTATAACCGTTTTTTATCCAGCCATTAAGGCAGCCATACTCCAACGTCGTGGAAGGTGCATGCTATGTGTAACGTGAACAGCCAAACTGGCCTTCTCTTCCGAAAGTTGGTGATGGGATTTTAAGTGTGTGCAAGATGTTATGCTCGCGTTCACACACGGAACCTCGGTTTCTAGTCTCATTCGAAGGATTGTATGGGAAATGGAGTCAGAATCAATGTTAACTCCTAGGGAAAAATCCTCCTGTACCGAAACGATTCGAACCCGCAACCCCAGGATCACGAGTCAAGCGCTCTATTCCGGCCCCCGCCCCGACCGTCAGTAACTTCACGCTAAGAAATCTGTGAGCAAATGGCATGGTTCTCCCAACCTGTGAACACTCCGATTCCTCGAACAATCTAAGTAATCCGTGTCTGGCTAACTGTAGACGAATCCTACCTTGTCTCCTCTCTTCCTCATTAAAAAAAAAAAAAAATCAGTGACGTTTGCGCAACATCCATCCATTCATCCCTATAGATCCCCCCCCCCCCACCTCGTCGTCATTTTCCAGCTCCTCTCCTCTCCCCTCCCCTTCCCTTTGTCTCTCTTCCCTCTTTTTCTCATGCCTTCTTGTTCCAGACAGCAGCTAGTTTTTTTTTCTGTTTTTTTCGTTTTTTTTTGTTTGTTTGTTTTTTTTTGTTTTTTGTTGTTTTTTTTTTCTGGAAGCTTAGCCTATTTTTTTGTTTTCTGGGTCGGTGGGCTGCGGTTGTCACGTGCACTCGTGGTTCAAAGAGTTGCCATTGAGATATGTGACAGCGTAGTAAAGAAAAAAGAAGGGGCAAAAATTAAACAAACAAACAAACAACAAAACGGGACAGAAATGTGGATCATTCGACGCGTTTCACAATATACTGAGCATGAGGCGTTGGGAGTGATATTTTTCTCTTTTTTTTTATCTATCGATGTTGCATTAGAAACAAAAAAAAAAAACAGGAAATTATTTCATTCTGACCTTTACAATAACGGAACCGCATGCGTTCAGTTTGCTTCTTCGTTTTCTTATTCATCTTCTACCTCTTCTTCTCCTTCTATTTCTCTCCTCTCTCTCTCTCTCTCTCTCTCTCTCTCTCTCTCTCTCTCTCCTCTCTCTCTCTCTGTCTCTGTATGCTCTAAAATCCACTTTCAATTTCTGCTGTTCATTTAACATCATCAGGAAAGGTGGGATTTTGGTTTGTTTGTTTGTCTGTTTTAGCTTTTTATCAGCGTAATTTACAAAGTTTGGCAAAAGAAAGTTCAATGTGATATTTGCATTCTGTGCGATGTTTTTTCCTTAAAAAAAAAACGTAAAAAAGTAAAAAGTGGGCATTTGATGTTTGCTGAAAATGCAGTGCTCCGTGCTTGAATAGGAATGAATGGATACCTTCACTTGAAAGCTAAAGCTTCAGGTCACACATCACTCTGCCTTGTTTCCGAACTTCTAACGAAAGAGAAAGACAGGATGAAGTATGTGTCTGTCTCTCTGTCTGTGTTAGAGAGAGAGAGAGAGAGAGAGAGAGAGAGAGAGAGAGAGAGAGAGAAAAGCATTCACAAGCGATGTTTATATCTGCGTATAAATGGGATGGAAGTGTGTACGTGTATGCGCGTGCGTGTGTGTAGGCGGGGTGAGAAAGGGTGCAGTTTCAGAACAGAACTGAAGTGCATAGTTATGTTTCGAACTGAGCGACTTTCCATGTCTAAAATGGAATAAAACAGGGCAAGGTCCTGTCTCCCGAACTCTTCGTCATCTTCCATTTTCTGGCCAGACGTGACTCTCGCCTACAAAAAAGGAGAAAGGATCAAAGACCCCGTGCGGTAAAAACGGTCAAAAATATATTTATCGCCGCTGGGGGGTGCCCCGACTGTCAATAACCTCACACTAAGAAATGGGGAGACTGCATGTTTCTTCCAACCTGCGAATGCCCAATGTCTTCGAACAACTTAGTCAACCGTGTCTGGGTTGCTGTAGACGGATTGAACCCATCCCTTCCCCCACCTCCACCCTCTCCCCCTTTCTCTCTCCCTTCATTATTTAGACTGCTGAAAAGTAATCATTTAGTAGAAGCAGAAGCTGATCTGTCTGTGAACTTGAATAGATTTATCAGGTCTGAACTAACAAAATTCAAGTCTGGTGATTCGGATACTGCTGTACATCGTCAACGATATAATATTCATACAGAAAAGGATTTGTTGTGTCCATTGTGTAAATCTGGTAGGGAAGATGAACTTCATTCTGTATTTTTATGTCCTGTTCTCACAGATCAACGTCAACAACTTATTCCGTTAAAATATCATCGACGTCCAGCACTGTTCAAGTTAGTCTGTCTTTTGTCGTCACAAAATTACAACGTTGCCAGAGAAACCTTGCTTTATATCTGTAGAAATCATTTAAAAGAAGGGGTGATTTTGACCCAGATAATCTGCATATGTTGAGAATGTTTAATTTTTTGTGATAAGATGCCTTGTTTAATTATGTTCTTTATTACTCACCCCCTTCAAATGGGCCTTTCTGAATAAATTTTTCGTTATCGTTATCGTCATCTCTCCCTTATCCTTTCATGTCTTCTTGTTGCAGACGGACGGACGAAGTCTGGAAGCTCAAGCCTGCTTCTTTTTCTGTGTTGTATGGCTGCGGTTGTCACGTGCACTGGTATTTTAAAGAGTGAGCATTTACTCATATGACAGAATACACACACACACACACACACACACTACGAGACAGAAAACGTGGATCAATTCGACACATTTCCCAGTGCATTGAGCACAGGACATTGAAAGGGATTCGTTTCTTTTGTGTTTATTTATGGTGTACAAAAAAGCAGGAAATATTGTCTGGCTGACCACAGCTTTGAAGACAATGCATCTGCATAATTCATTGCATGGACATAAAGTATAAGAAAGATCTCTGTATCTCTGAGAGAGACACAGAGAGAGAGAGAGAGAGAGAGAGAGAGAGAGAGAGAGAGAGAGAGAGAGAGAGAGAGAGAGCTATATATATTTTTTTTCTCTCACACCCTCTGTGTGTGTGTGTGTGCGGTGTGTGTGTGTGTGTGTGTGTAATTTCACAGGAAAAATTATCACTAAAACTCGCAACAACACGATGTCAACAGACGATTTTCTTGATCCAAGCTTTCACCACAAGATATATAGAAAGCCTTGGGAAATGCAAACAGCAAGGCTTTCCAGCGATGATATTACATAAATTGATGGGCCTGTTTTAGATGGAAGGGAAACGAAAAGAAAAAGAGCTCATTTCTCCAAAGAGTGCTGCACGTGCTATAAGGTTTTTCCCCTACAGGGCTGGTCAGAAGGTCCAGCACGTGACGGCTGTTTCGCTGTATTTTGAGTGCATCAGGCTTGCCGCTGGATCCCGATAACCTGCTGATGACAAACACGTCCACAAAAATGTAACAGAAAGCGACAAACAGGCAGACACTCAGACAGAAATTTATTGACAGACAGACAAACAGACGGACAGAGTTTGTCAGTGTATGGGCTACGTAACTGGCAGAGAGAGAGAGACAGACAGACAGACAGACAGACAGAGACAGACAGACGTGTTCCAAGATGGGTCAGGTTATTTGACTGACCCAGCACGATGATACTTTTCTGTGACTGGTAATAGTTCCTGTGCCCCTTTTTGCGCGTGTATTTTACCATACCATGTGTTGGAATGTTGGACCGAGATTCACGTGATAACTGATGCAGAGTATGTCTTCTTCTCATGCGCAGATAACAACACACGAATACTGTGTATTTCTGCCTCTACACGTTTCTGCCTTAAGAAGAAGAAGAAGAAGAATGAAGTTGGCCAAGATGTTATATAAAGTTATGAGTGAAAACTGACGCAAATGCGGCGCTTGCTTTCCTGACGCTGTGGCCGTACTCTTGTATTACTTGTTTTGCCTCGAGCATTTTGTCTAGACTTCACTTTTCTAAACCTTCACTTTCCTGTGATTATGTAAGCAAAGTCACCTTACCCTACGAGTTCAATTTGTTTCGCCAACAGGTTCACACACACACACACACACACACACACACACACACACACACACACAATAGGAAGTAAAGATTGAACAAGGCAGCATGGGCGAAAACACACACACACACACACACTCTCTCTCTCTCTCTCTCTCTCTCTCTCTCTCTCTCTCTCTCTCTCACACACACACACACACACACACACACACACACACACACACACACACACACCAGGAAGTAAAGAATGAACAAGGCGGCATGTGCGAAACGTAACTCCAAGACAGTGTCGAGACAAAATGAACAAAGGAAGAACGCACGTAGGCGAAAGACATTTAGACGTAGCGTGGTGCAGAGCGTATCTATTTACAAAAAAAAATGGTCAGTCTCAATGTCAGCTGTCGGGTGACCTTAACATCAGTCGGGTGACCTTAACATCAGGTCATGCTGTTTTCGTAATGTCATTTTTACAGGGATAGCTTGCTTCAAGATGCATGATAGATGGTTCAAAAACACGCTTGAAGATGGATAGACGTGGACTTCTTGAGAAAGCAGACTGGTGCAAAGATTGATTACTTGTGTGAGAAAAGGACTTGTGGGCAGCCGTTGGTTTGCAGAAGGAAGGAGAGGGGTATCGTCTGTTTATATGTTGTGGATGGTGTCAGACTTATACACTTTTGAAGAATTTGATTGATGGGTGTACAAGAGGGCTTATGAACTGATATCTGATAGGCAAAGGAGGAAGAGGGATACTATGTGTTCATGTAATGCGAATGAAATAGAAATCTTTCTTAAGCATGACGATTAATGAGGCGTTCTAATTTTAGGTTTAGCGCCCATACATTTCACGAGGATGCTGTGCGTCTGAAATGGCTTAATATATATATATATATATATATATATATATATATATATATATTATAATGAATACTTATATAGCGCCTATTCTCGACTAGAGACCAAGCTCTAAGCGCTTTACAATACACACTCGTTTACACAATAGATGGTATATAATGCACGTGCACTTATGTGGGCGTGCGACCACCAAGTCACTGACCTTTCAGCTATCTGCAGCTGTCAAATGCTTAATCCAAGTGCATCAATACCGCTAGACGCTAGCCAAAAGGGGGATGAGGGGTATTCCGACAACAAGAAATGACCATTCATGTCAACAGTCCTTCGTGCATTTATCAGCGCCGCTTGTGTATAGAGCAATGACTCACAACCAAAACGCAAGTCTAAAACTAGCACGTATCCTTTCTGAGAATCTCTCTCTCTCTCTCTCTCTCTCTCTCTCACACACACACACACACACACACACACACACACACACACACACACACACACACACACATGCACGCACAGAAGGGGAGAGAGATAAAGAGAGAAGAGAGAGGGGGATACGCTCACTCGCAGAGAAAGAGACAGACAGACATACAGACAGACGGGCAGCCAAACAAGACAGACATGCAAAGAGTGCCGTGCAGTCCTGTGCAGTTTATGTCGTTTGGCTGTGAGTCTCAGAGAGAGAGAGAGAGAGAGAGAGAGATCGGCGCGAAGAGTACAATCTCTCTCTCTCTCTCTCTCTCTCTCTCTCTCTCTCTCTCATATCAAACCTGTCAAACTCAACAAGCGTTCAAGACGCTAACCAGGCATCCCCTCAGCCAGATGGTCACCGATAAAAGCCGAGAGGAGCTGACTGTTGAGCACACAACAATAACCACCAGCCACTATCATCACCTTCACGACCCCTGCCGTCTGCACTGCTCGTCAGCACGTGCGGCACTATCTCTGAAGAGGAGGCTGCGATAGGGTGGAGATGTTGTCGGGGTGTTGGGATTGAAACAGTCCTTGGAGGCCTCTCAAACACTCCTCTATCCCCTTGCCTACGATTGTTAAGGCGAGTTTGGCGTCCACACCCATATCAAGCGATATGGTAAGAGAGGGCGGCGCGGGGGGGGGGGGGGGGGGGGGGGGGGGGGGGGGGGGTGATAACAGTCACCAAACGATGAGGCATAGGAGATTTACCATTATACTAGCACCACTAGAACGGCTGTGCTTTAAGATAGGCAGGGGGCAAATAAATGTGTTCTTACAAAGTTTTCTATAGTACATATGCTTCCGTGTGTTATTTTTTCTTCTATGTTCTTTCTGCTTTCTCTTTCTTTCCTCCTTTGTCTCTCAATATTGCTGGCTGTCTTTCGTGGTCTTTCCTTCATCCTCTTTCTTTCTCTCATTCTGTATTTCTTTCTGTCTTTTCCTTCTTCTTTCCGTTCTCCTTTTTTCGCAGACACCGAGTGAATGTGTCACTACACCAAACAATAGAACACCAATAAACCCTGACTCTGCATCAAACGCCCAAACACTAGAAGTCCACCTGAGAATGTCGATTAGTAATAGACCATACAGATTTGCATAGTGCATGAGAGTTTGGGTTCCTTGTTAGACAAAAACAAAGAAAGAAAAGGGGGGGGGGGGGGGGGGGAGGATGCTGAAAGCCCCACCAAAAAATACAATGAAATAAAATCTTTTGATGTGGAAAATTTGAGGTTGGATAACAAGAAGAAGAAAAAAAAAACAGAAAAAAAAGACTGGCAGGGGGGGAAATGGCAGTTTTCATGTCAGGCGACCAGCGGGGTTGGAACCCCTCAAACGTCTTTCCTGGTATTCCTCATGATGGGTCCTCTCTTCTTTTTTTACTCCTTCAGGTAAAACTGTAATATATGCCCTATCCAGGGAAACTATATATTACACCGGAGAAACTTAACAGCAATGTAAATGTTAAAACAAGTACAGTATGTCTTGCCTCCACATATAAGCGAAACGACCAAAGGTGCATCGTTCCAAGACAGAATACTTCCGTGCCTATTCCCCCAGCACACCGTGCAGTCAAAAGGTATACGAAAGTAAGAAAGAAACCTAGACGAAGATGCTACACTGGAACTCAGTACCTTGGTAGAAACATGAACCATTTCTGTTAGATGTAAGCGAAAGCATCAATTCCCTGTCTTCACTGTATAGAAAACTGCCTGCATTGCCCTGCGACATTACCTAAACCGCCTCTTTTCAGTCCCTCCACTTTCGTGAACGGCGTGCGGCCTCTGAAGTCTTTCCCTCCTTCGGCAAAAAGCTCGCGTCTTTTACCACCTGTAGAGATTATAGACGAAGAAA
>JADBJO010016588.1:37500-40121 GCA_016801955.1 Conus betulinus | reverse complement strand
CTCCACTCTGTCCAATGCCAAATTTTGTGTTATGACACCAGGTTGTTGGCCTGCTCCTTCTGTGCACCGTCTTTTGCCAGAATGTCGCTTTTTTTCGTTGCCTCCGATGCCACAGTGTGCTGGTACCCATTGTATCACCACTTTCTCCACTCTGGCACTCAAAGCAACAAGGGCTGAAGTGAGAGATGGTTCTGTTCTTTGCAGCGGGAGTTCTTGAGGGCTTGGAGCACTGAGAGAGAGTCAGAGAACACCACCACCTGCCCTGTTGTTCTTGTGGAGTTCTGCAAGACTGTTGTGGCTGCCTCGCAGAGGGCTTCTCGCTCAGCTCGGAAGTTGGTGGAGTATTTTCCTGTTGGAATTGCAATTTCTCATCTCCATCTTTGTATAGAGGAAGATTCCATCTCCACCATCCCTCGTTGCTTCTGTGGCGGAGCCATCTGTGAAGACAAGGGGTCCAGTCTTCCTGGGGTACTGGTTGCAGATGTACTCATGGTCAGGGCCTTCCTATGAGTGTCTGACTGTATTCCTCTCTTCTCCACTCCGAGAATGCTGGTGACGACTGTTGGGAAACACCTGCCTCTTCCAAGATGGGTGGGTGACATTTGCCGGGATAGGCTTTGCTTCATGTTCCATCAAGACTGGGGTTTGTCTTTCAAGGCGTCTTGACTGGTGGATGAAGCTGCCTCTTTTCAACCGGCTCTTGGTGGGTCTGCTCATTGTGTTGTTCATTGGATGGTTTTCAAGGCGTTTGAATTTTGCTGCTTGGATCAGGATTTTTGTGTCCCTTCTGTCCTCCAGTGACTGTAGCCCTGTGGTCTCCTCATCTTCAGGATTGGGGTGGATCTCATGGCGCCAATTATGACACGCTGAGCTTGGTTCTGTATCTTATTGAGATGGTCGAGGTTAGACTTTGCAGCTGATGCCCATGCTGATGTGTCCCGTACTCAACTACAGGTCGGACTCTCCCTGTATAGAGTCTCTTCATGATACGTTCGTCAGCCCCCAGTCCGTCCCTGCAAGTTTCCTCATGATCGCCAGTCTCAACATGGCCCTGCTACAACATCTCTGGTGATCTGCTGTTTTCAAGTGAGCCTGCGGTCAAAGGTCACTGCCAGGTAGGTAGGTGTGGGTTCCTCTGCAAGCCTTTGGTTGTTCAGTGTCAGCTTCGCCTCTTGCTTCTTGCTGGATGGGCTGAAGACTGTGTAGGTTGTGTTGCTTTGAGCAGACAGAGACAAGCCATTCCTTGGTCCAGTCGCTGATCTTGTTGAGCACAGTCTGGAGGCGTACCTGTGCTGTAGTGGTGTACTCTTCAGAGCACCAAAGTACCAGGTCATCTGTGTAGATCGCTCCTCTGACCCCTTTTTGCAGTTCTCTGACGATGTCATCTATAAAGATGAGGAATAGTGTTGGCGAAAGGATTCTCCTTGTGGTACTCCCTGTCTCAGTACCTTCTTCTTGCTTTTCTGGCCCTGAATCGGACTTGGCGGTTGTGTAGGTACTGGCTGATCCAGGTGTACACACACCACATTGCCGTAGCTTGAGCCTAAGTCCGTCCTTCCAGACTTTGTCGAACGCCTCCATCCAGACAGCAAGCGTTTTCTTCTTTTCTTGGAAAGCGTCCTCAACGCTTTGCGTGATGAATGTGATCTGGTCTTCTGTTGATCTGTGTTGGCGGAAACCTGCCTGTTCAGGGCTCAGCAGCTGATGCTCCTCAAGGTGCCAGACAAGCCTTGTGTTGACAAGTCTCTCCATCAGCTTTCATAAGCAGCTTGTAAGGCTGATGGGTCTGTAGCTGTCAGTCTTCGACTTGTCCTTTCCCTTTTTGTGAATGGGGTTTCGCTCATGATTGATGTTTGTTTCGCTCATGACTGAAGTTTTTTTCTGTCCCAACTTCTTCGCCACCTCAGAGGCAGTGCACCCACGCCGCTCATTCCGACACCCCGTCCACAGCCACAGCCCAGTCGGCCCCGCCACAGCCCACCACGGCAATCCACAGGGAGCAGTCAATATCAAGTCAAGAGGCAACCCACCGGAGGAGACACTGCACTGCTGCCGAGTCACTTCAGTGGTGTTCAGTGGCGCCTGTTCTGATCTAACATACGCAGGGACACCACCTACTAAGCCCCCTACTGACGACAATAATTGCTTAGTCGCGGAGCCGGCGTGAGTGAGCTCTCCCTCCGGAGGGCGCCACCACGTCCGTCCAACGACAGCCCCCATGGACTCGCCGATACCGGTGACCCCGACGGAACGGAACCAAAGGCACAGACGTGGAGAGAGGACATCGAAATTGAGGTCACCATGAGAGCAGGGCATGAAGGGCCACAGAACGTGAGACTTTTTTTTGCTGATCGATGAGAATGAGGATGATTAAGATGATGCTACGGATTTCCATTTCGGTCTGAGACTACATGACAGGGCTGTACTCTACGCTTCCTTTCATAATATATCCCGGCGTCAACCAGGCCCGAGAGATACAGACACCTGCAGTGTTGGTCAGGAAATTTGAGCAACACTCTCAGAAACGCATCCATTAAGTGGATGAAACTCGCCTGTGTGGTCCCAGTCTTCCCAACTGAGTCCGCAGCAAACTCTGACTCTGGGTAGGAGCCGGTCGGGGC
>JADBJO010016588.1:27500-30000 GCA_016801955.1 Conus betulinus | reverse complement strand
CAACACTAATTTTAGTGCTCTTTTGTACATTCGATGAATCATTTTTAAGTTGGTTTCACTGCAGCTGTCCCATAATGTCGATGCATAATCAATTATTGATAAAACGTGAGCACAGAAGAAAAAGCTTACGAGAATGGGTATCAAGGAAATTCTTAATCTTGGCTAGCTGAAGCAATTTTGTTGAAAGACGTTTTCCCAGTGACTTCGTATGGTCAGTCCACGATAGATCCTTATCAATTATTACACCTAGCATTTTATGTGACTCTTCTTCAATTTGTTATCAGATATAAACAATGGTTGAAATTTTGATCATTCTTTGCCTTTTTTGTCGAGCACATACATACATACATTTGGTCTTGTTTGCATTTAAGGACATATGATTCAGTTGGGTCCATTCAGTAAGTCCATGAATATTATCTTGTAGTTTGTTTGCTAGTCTATGGGTGTCTGAATCACTGGAATAGAGTGATGTATCATCGGCAAACATTTCACACTTACATTTAACATAAAAAGGTAAATCATTGATATAGATAGAAAACAGAAGAGGACCTAATACAGAGCCTTGTGGTACTCCGTATTTGACAGGCAAAAAGTTTGACATTTTGTTGTTAACTGTTACTGCTTGTTTTCTGTTACATAGAAAAGAAGACAAGAGATTAATGAATTCTGGATTTAATTTATACAGTTCTAATTTGCGCAGTAGGAGTGGATGATTTATACATCAAACGCTTTTTCAAGTCTATAAAAAATACCAGTAAATTTATTTTCATTTATACTGCATAGAAGGCTATCAACAAGCTGTATGAGGGCTGTGGCATATGGCAGGAATGATTTTTCACGGAAACCAGACTGATCTTCATTGAGTAAATTTTTTTAGCAAGGTAAGAATAGAGGGACTTTTGCATGTGTTTTTCAATAGGTTTAGATAAAGCAGATAAAATAGAAACAGGTCGATAATTTGATGGATTTGATGTATCACCAGATTTATGGAGAGGAATGACTTTAGCTTCCTTAAATTTTAAAGGAAAGGTTTGTTTTTTATCTATGCACAAATTGTATAAATAAGTTAGCGTGTCAGAGATCATTGGGCATGAAACTTTTAGTATTTTTATATCTAAACCGTCTAAATCGCGTGCACCAGATTGTTTTAAAGATGAGAAACTTTCACTGACATCCAATACTGTCATTGGTTGGAGAGTAAAAGGAAAGTAAATATTCTTTGAATCAAGGTAATGTTTTAAGTGGCTAAGATCATTTTCACTGGACCTGTCATGTAATATGATTTTATCTTTGATGTTTGCAAAATAGTTGTTTAACTGAATCTGCAGATACGTCTGTAAGAATTTGCTGACTTCTTGATACCTGTTTATTATTCAACATGTTGATAGCTTTCCAGATCTGACGTGAATCCTTTGTAGAAATTAACATCTTTTGGAAGTAATTGCGTTTAGATTTTCGTTTCATTGAGTTTACCTTATTTCTTTGTTTTCGAAATTCTTTACTTGTTCCGAAATTGCTTAAATGATTTCTTTTATTAATTTCTATATCAATTTCTTTTGTTATCCACGGTGGTTTTGTTTCTTGTTTGACTCTTTTCTTATGAATGGAGCATGCTTGTTATATACAGAAGTAAATGTACTGATCCAATATTCAGCTGCTTCATCAGGATCTCTTATTTGATATATATAATCCATCTGTGCCGTGGCAAGGTCTGAAAGGAAATCTTCTTCTTTAAAGTTTCTAAAGCTTCTATAATATATAATCTTATGCCCTACCTTTGGAACTTTAATACGGGTTTTGTACCAAGTAAGACAAAAGGATTATGGTCACTACATCCACATGGTGGAGCACATACTTCAATAATAGGTTGTCTTGTGTTTGTGTAAATGTGATCAATTAAGGTACTTGAATGTTCAGTTACACGGGTTGGTTTGTCAATAAGTTGTTGTAGGCCGTGTGTAAAGTGTAGTTTTGATGCCACTTGGGTTTGGGTTTCATTAAATCTATATTAAAATCTCCCAAAATTACAGTTTCAAAACTTAGCATCGTTACTTCATCCATAAGGACACTAAATTTTTCTTGCCAGTCTGTAGTTTCTGATGGATTTCTGTACATAAAAATCCTATGATTAGTGGTTTGCTGTTTTTCATGCTGATTTCAATCCATACAGATTCAATGTCATAATTTTCTAGATTATTCAGTTTTTTTTAGTAGTTTAACGAAGAAGATGCAACATACAATAGTATGCCTGTGGTTTTGGGTTTATGTGGATCTAGTCGAATTATATGATATCCTGGCATATTCATATCGGCATCAGTTATTTGCGAGGACAAACGGGATTCTGCGAAACAAAATACATGAAAATTGTTACCACTGTTGTGAAGAATAGTTGCAATATCGTCTTTCTTATTTGTTGCATTGTTAATGTTCAAGTAGCCTACTCGAAGTCCTTGTTTTAATGGCCACGTATCTAATGTTAAAGACATCTTGCAAATCGTTT
>JADBJO010016588.1:20000-25000 GCA_016801955.1 Conus betulinus | reverse complement strand
TTTACAACCTCTATTTTTTGATGAAGATTTTCAGTTTTTTGAGTGATATGATGCTTAATTTCATTTTTAATAGATGTTTTGATGTCTTCTAGATGGGAGATCAATGTATTTTGAAAATGACTTAACTCAGCTGCCATAAGGTCTTGATTGTCTTCTAGTCTTTGGAGCTTTTGGTGGGTGGTTTTGTCATACAATCGTTTAGGGAAAAGTGCTCGCCTTCTGTCATATTTGCTTGACGTCCAGTGTCTGGCCCTTTTTTTTTGAACTTGAAGTAACATGTTGTGTACTTGATTCACTTCCTTGGTGGAAAAAGTCACTGTGAGGAATTGTTGGAGTTGACTGCTCGGTTTCCGAGTGATCCAAAGGACTACTTGTTTTGACTTCTGTTTGTTCTATCTCTGAGTTTTCACTTCTTTTTATATAAACATCAGTAGAATTAAGGTCTGTTTTCGTTTCATTTCTGCTCTCAGTTTCAGGACATGACCCAGGGGTGAGTGTGGAATAATTATATCTGCAGGTGCTGAAACGGGAAGAGAGATGAATAATGTCAAACACTCATGTAAGAAGGAAATAGGGTGTCGAATCAGTCCACACTGTAAAGATGGTAAGTCTTCAGACTGACAATAATCTGACACCAAGTCTTTGAGTACCTCGCATTCTTCTTGACTCCACTGCCAACAATCAGCTCCCTGACAGAGAAAAGTGCCTGAACCATTTCTGGTAAAGTACAAAGTCAGTGTTATCCTCTTGGAATCATGGACGAATAATCGAACCACTGATTTACTGAGACATGTGGGGATGGGGTCACAAATCCATGTGGGAAGAGAGAGTATTTTGTCTTCATTATCAAAGTCTGTTCTTTCAATTCTTACATCATCACTTTCTACAATTGCAGAATATCGATAAAATAAAGAGTTTCTCCAAACTGTCAATTCTTTTTCTGAGCAAGTAAAACGTTTTTTGTCGGGAATCTAATGTCGGCTGAAGTTTACTTTCTTTAATCATCGATGATTGTTCCATGTTTTGAATTGATCATGTTCTTGAAGTTCATTTCAGTTCTTTCCATTCAAAGTGTTACAAACACAGACATCGGACCATGGGCCAGCTTATTTACTTCACATTTTGTAAGACATGACGCTCGTTATATGATCTGCAAAACCAAGCTGACGAGGAAAGTTTGGTTGTTTCTTCTGGCGCCTGTGGTAGACCGATTTCTTTTCTTTTCTTTCTTTTTTATTTAAAGAGAGGGAGAGAGAACACTGTTGGAGGCTCACGAACCTGTTGCACGTGCACACAAGAAGCAACGCTGGGTCACCTTGATCCGACGTGGAAAAACACTGTGTGATCACTGTTTACAGTTCAGCAATTCAGCAAATCCGATTTCGTCATTCCGATTTCTTCATTATGTATAGTCACGATAAATTCATTAATTGCTGACCTTCTAAGTATTGCAACAACAATCAGAGTGCACACCCTATTGCACAGATGCAACACACAACAGTCACAAAAAATTCAACACAATCACCTTGATCGAACTTCCCTAATTTAGCTCAAACATAGAGCACGCTGTAACACGTCTTGGTGTGTGTGTGTGTTCGTGTCCGTGTGTGTGTGTGTGTGTGTGTGTGTGTGTGTGTGTGTGTGTGTCTGTGTCTGTGTCTGTGTGTGAGAGAGAGAGAGTATTTTATAAATATATAATTTATTGAAAATATAAACCACCAGCTGGCAGATATTTCTAGAACAGGGCCTGCAAAGATACGTGATAAAAGAGGGAAGAGAACGTTTCAAAATATAAAGAAGATACTCGGATGTTCACGGCCTGAAAGGAGATAACATAACAAGATTTAGTCAGCAACAAGGCCATTGCCACATCTGAAGGGGGTCAAATCTGTGAGATATACACAAACAATAAGATCATCAAAATCAAAATGATCAGTTCACAGTAACGTTGTTGAATGTTCAAACATATTCACTCTACTCGCACTTACTGAAAAAAAAAAAAAGCTCTGATACGTTGAAAATGATTTATACAGGTAAATTGTGAGGTTTCTTTTTTCTTTTTTTTTTCTTTTTTTTTTTGTGGTCATGATTGCATTCAAATGCGTAGGGGTCATTTTCCGCCACAACAAAAATTGTAAAATTCCTTTGTACTGATGACGACAAAGCCAAACAGGGTAACAAAGCAGCACACGCCCCCAATCGCAGTATGTGCCTGGGTAAGAAATAAAGATGGATGTGATGATGCGCTTGTCTGATGTATTAGTTGCTGCGACAGTCAGTTGTAGGTGTATTTCTTCTACTCAATAACACGTCAACGAACAAAGACAAGCAAGCAATGTCTACACTGTTCAACATGTTTACTCTCTCTCTCTCTCTCTCTCTCTCTCTCTCTCTCTCTCTCTCTCTCTCTGTCTGCCTGTCTGTCTGTCTGTCTGTCTCTCTCTCTCTCTCTCTCTCTCTCTCTCTCTCTCTCTCTCTCTCTCTCTATTGGAACATTAGCGGTCTCATGGGAAGATTTGCAGAAAAAGACTTTACTGAACATATAAATAAATACGATGTTTTATGTTTTGTCGAGACATTTCAACGCGAAAAGATTTCCGCTGTAAAACAGTGTATCTGATTATGCTTGCTTTTCATCTCCTGCCATCAAACTGTCAACACACGGCAGATGTAGTGGTGGCGTTCTCATTTTGGTTATAAAATGCTATGCTGATTATGTTACAGAAATTGACATGGATTATGATCATATTGTGTGTGTTAGATTTGATAAGAGGGTGCTTGATACTAACTCTGATGTCGTTTTAGTAAATTGTTACTGTCCTCCTCACTCATCGCCGTACTATAGAACTGTGCAAACAGAATGTCATATTCATACCATTGAAGAGTGTCTAGCTAGTTTAGTTCTTGAACTGGACACACCAAACCTCCTTGTTTGTGGCGACTTTAATGCCAGGATAGGAAATCTTCAGCCTAATTCAGAAATGTTTGAAACTGATCCGGAAAATATTAACAGTCATGAATCCGATGCTATAATCCCATGCCGATATGCTGAAGATATTTGTGTAATGACTATATAGGAAAACATCATTATCTATGTGCGTATGTTTGGAACTGACTATTTTAAATGGCTTATGTTCCCCTGAGAAGTCTGATAAATATACATACTTGTCAGCAACAGGTAATAGCACAAATGACTATGTCCTTGGGTCACCAGACTTTCTAGATTACTGTATCTCTCTTGAAATTCAAGAGAGAGTAGAATCTAACCACATGCTTCTATGTTTGACGCTGAAACAAAATCAAGTTCGAAAGAAGATTACGAAAATTGTTGTCATGTTACAAAATATATTTGGGCCATTGACAAGAAAGATCTATTAATAGAATGTTTGAACAGCCCATTCTTCAAAGATAAACTAACCCTCGCTACTGCACAGATAGAAGTTTCTTGCGATGAAGCACGTATTACATTTACAAATGCTTTATTATATTCAGCATCCTGTATGCGGAAAGATGTGATTAATTCCAAATCAAATTACAGTGGTGAAGATAAATGGTACGGTAAGGAATGTAAACAAGCAAAGAATAAAGCTTTGCATGCCCTTCGCAGATACAATAGAAATAAAACATAAAAAACTGCGTACACCATGGAAAGAAAATCATATAAAGATCTGCTGAAAACAAAAGAAAGAGACTACAAGAGGGACAAAGTACAGAAAATTCTTGAAAATATCCACTTAAAAGTTTTCTGGAAAGAAATGAAACGTTGCAAACCCTTAAAACATGTTAAATATAGCATTCCCGAAGAAACACGGTTTGATCACTTCAGCGTCCTGCTAAATGATATCAACTCTAACGATTTACATGTCATGACTAATCTTTGTCAACCAAGAAAAAAAAAATTAGACCTAGATGAGCTTAACTGCGACATCAGCGAAACAGAAATCAGAGAAGCTATTAAACATACTAAGTCAGGAAAGACTCCAGGCCCAGACCAATTTTAAATGAATTCCTTAAACTGTCTGAAACACGTTATTCCTTTTTTTTTATTATTAATATATTTCAACACACTACTTGCTGAGGGTAAATATCCAAAGGAATGGTGCAAAGGACATCATGGTGCCACTATTTAAAAAAGGTGATCCTGAAAACCCGGGAACTATCGTGGAGTAACTCTTTTTAAGTTGCATCAGTAAGTTGTATACGCATATTCTAAACTCGCGTTTAACTAACTGGGCTGAAAACAATCATGTAACACTTGAGTGTCAAACAGGTTTCCGTAAAGACTATAGAACTACTGATCACATATTTAGATTGTTAGCTATTGTCCAACGATATCTTGCACAAAAGAAAAAACTGTATGTATCCTTTGTCGATTTTCAAAAGGCCGTTGACACGGTCAAAAGAGATGTATTATGGAATGTTTTGGTAAATATAGGCGTCAAAAGAAAAATGTTACAGGCCTTAAAAGCAATGCATTAATCTGTAGTGTTGTATACGCTCCTCAGCAGGTTTTACTGAGTATTATGAGTGTTTTCAAGGACTGAAGCAAGGTTGCTTACCTTCACCTACATTATTTTCCTTCCTAATAAACGAGTCAGCGGTACATGCCATTGACAAAGGTACTCATGGAATTCGGCTTAATTCTGGGGCTACCGAATTATTTCTGTTAATGTTTGCAGATGATATCGCTCTTCTATCATTTTCGCCTTTAGGTTTACAGCACCAACTTAACAATCTGCATCAATCTGCCGGTAGGTCTGGTTTGACAGTAAACTTAGATAAGTCAAAAATCATAGTTTTTTTCGAAACGGTGGTCACCTTTCAAAAAATGAGCAGTGGTATTATGGTGACGAAAAAATGGAAGTTGTTAACTCCTATATATATCTTGGTCTGGAATTTACTACTCGCTTGAGTTTAAATCTTGCCACTGAAAACTTAATTACAAAAGCTAAAAGATGTGTTGTTGAAATATCTAGAACAATGTGGAGACTTCGGTGTTC
>JADBJO010016588.1:0-15000 GCA_016801955.1 Conus betulinus | reverse complement strand
GATTCCTAACACTTTATGAGTGCTAACTTCTTCTAGCTTGTTGTTATTAATAAATACAGGGGGCATTGGAGTACTTAAATTTTGTCTTTTTTGACGAGAGGTAATAAGCATGTACTTTGTTTTCTGATCATTTAAGGACATGTGATTCAATTCTGTCCAGTTAATTAGTCGAGTTATATTTTCTTGTAGGTTATCTGATAAGTGTTTCAAATCAGTATGTCTTGAATTAATGATGTGTCATCTGCAAAAAGTTGAGATGAGTCTTTAATATGCAGAGGGAGATCGTTTATATATACTAAAAAAAGAAGGGGACCAAGTACTGACCCTTGTGGTACACCAAATTTTAGGGGTAAACAACTGGACTGAGTATTGTTAATGAGAACTGATTGTTGTCGATTAGTGAGGAAAGACTTAATGAGAGAAAGAACAGGGTCAGCGATTTTGTAAAGAGCCAGTTTACGTAATAACAGATGATGATTTATGACATCAAAGGCTTTACAGAAATCAACAAAGAGGACTCCAGTGAATTCTAATTCATTGATAGCCGCTAGCCATTGATCAACTAAGTTTATTAGTGCAGTATGACAAGAGTGATTCGATCGAAATCCAGATGGCTGGGATGGATTAGATTATATTTAAAGAAATGGGAAGACAAATGTTTATGGATGTGTTTTTCGAGAGGTTTAGATAAAAGAGAAATGACAGAAATTGGTCTGTAGTTTGAGGGGTCTATTTTATTTCCAGATTTAAAAAGAGGTATGACTTTAGCTTTCTTAAGAATATTAGGAAAATAACATTTATTTAAACACAAATTGTATAAGTACGTAAGTGAATCAGAAATAATTGGGGCACTTAGTTTTAAAATGATACCATCTAAGTTATCAAGACCTCTAGTTCCATTTTGCTTCATATGTATAAGAGAAAAATAAACATCATATAGAGATACTGGAGGAATGATTAATCCGTTTATTGATTTAGAGTTACAGAAGTCAGAGAGAAGTTTCAAATCATTTTTGTTTGATTTGTCATTTTTTATTGTGATATCAGCTATATTACAAAAATGTTTGTTTAGAATCTCAGCAGACATTTCCTTAGGAATAACAGTTGCCGTGTCAGTACATTTATTGGTAAGAATATTTATGGCTTTCACATAGGTTTGGAATTATTCTGGGGACAGCTGAAAATTAAGTTTTTGAAGTAATTCCTTTTTGAATATCGCAACATAGATGTAACCTTGTTTCTTTGTTTCTTATATTCTTCAAATTGTTTTAGTTTTCAAGAGATTATTCCTTATATATATGGCTTCTTCAATTTCTTTAGATAGCCATGGGGGTTTGGGTGAATATCTTACCCTTTTGGTGACAAATGGGGCATGTTTATTGTATATATCAATGAAAATTTTATGCCAGAGTTCAAAAGCTTGGTCAGGGTCTGTATACTGATAAACATAGGATAATTGTGATTCTGCTAAATCTTTAAGGAAAGCATTCTTATCAAAAGTGCTAAAAGATCTATATGTAATAGTTTTATGTCCAGGTTTAGGAATTTTTATATTCTTTTTAAACCAAGTTACGCATATAGGTAAATGATCACTACAACCAGCAGGGGGTGCATATTTCAATAATATTTTGTACTGGTTAACATAGATATGATCTATTAAAGTTTCCGATGTAGAAGTAATGCGAGAGAGAGAGAGAGAGAGAGAGAGAGAGAGAGAGAGAGAGAGAGAGAGAGAGGGTGGGAGTGAGGGATATAGGGATATAGGATGGATGAGAGAGAGAGAGATGGATGAGAGAGAGATTGAGATGGATGAGAGATGAGAGAGATGGATGAGAGAGAGACAATGACAATGACAATGACATCTTTAATGACAATAGCCTGATTAGCTCTAATGCCATGGAAGTGCAAAAATACAGAAAATACAGCAAATACGGCGTATAATGCATCAAACCAAGTAAATCCACTATATCACAACCACTATGTGTCCGAAATAGGTCAACGTCAAATAATGAAACAAAACGACAAACATATTGAAACATATATCTAAGGACAAGTACACATTTTGAGAAGAAAACCTAATACCACACAGGGCTAGTATTTCCCACCCTATGTGTTCGATCAACGGACAAATACAAATACATAACTGATGACAACATGGATATCTCTTATATCTTAAGTGACTCGTAAAACCTAATAACGTAAAATTATCTTAGATTAGGCCTATTTCAAAATAGAAAGTCTTTTCTGCCTTAGGTTGTATGCGTCGTTGATGAACTTAGCAAGCAATTTAATAGTATCCTCATTTTCCGTTGAAAGAATATCAACAAGATCATGTCTCATCACATCACGATTACCAAATAAATCACATGTCATACATAAACCATCATATTCCTTACATGCGAACAAAAAATGTGCTTCATCCTCTAGTCCGTCTGCACACAATGGACATACAGCATTTTCAGGAGCATCTTTTAAATACCAGCTTCTATTTATAAACAGACCTAACGTTCTCATTCTAAATCTTGCTAAGTATCCCGGGTGCCATTTATTTGTTATAATGTTTAGGTATTTTTCAGGCTGAAAGAAATCTTTAAATGAATTATACCAGGCGTATTTACTATTTTCTGTTATATGTGAGTGCCAGTTTTGTTGATAACAATCAATAAGCCGCTGTTTAAATTCATACAAAAATAGTTTTTTCATTTTCCACCCCTTGCATCAACCAAATTATGCCAAATCTATTTTCGCTTAAAGCTCTTTTGATATCTGATGCCCAATTATGATGTCCTGTTTCATGTTGTCTAAGGAGCATTTCATACGCCTGTTTACATATACGAGTTACTGGTAACTGGGTTAATTAGTTTTAGCCAGTATCTCAGACATTTAACATAAGTTCTTAAGTAACGGGTATCTACCTGATTCACTGTACGATATTTTGTTTGAAGAATGTAAAGGTATATTTAAACATCTCTTAATGGCCTAAATGTGAACATTTTTCATATGTTTGTTTTCCTTTAATCCCCAAATTTCAGCGCCATACATCAGCATCGGTTCAATCTGAGAATCAAATAATTTCCAAAACAAAAATAATATCAGTGGATCGAAGTCCTCTCAAAGCACGAAGAATTTTCAATTACACCCTTTTTTCCCTTTCCGGGCTGTTTCTGACCATCCTGGTGTCAAACTTAATTTTGTGGTGAAAATCATGCCCAAGTATTTATATTGGTTTGTAACTCTGACCTCATCTTTACCGTACCACTATAATTCGTTTGCAGATAGATACCCTCCTTTGCGGAAAACGATTATGTTAGTTTTGTCTAAATTTACTGTTAATTGCAATCGACCTGCTTCAGATTTGAGCACATCAAGTTGGTTTTGGAGTCCTATTGGAGTATCTGAAAACAAAATAACATCATCGATGAAAAGTAATAAGAATATTTCAACTGCTCTCCTGGAAGTAGCTGTATGTCATGTCTTCCACGTTTAGACAACTCTATAGCAAGTTCATTGATAAAAAAAAAGAGAATAATTGTGGACTTAATATGCAGCCTTGTTTTACACCTCTTGGACAGGAGAAATATTTGAAATATAGACATTTGTCGTGAACACAAGCCAAAACTGTATCATATATTCCTCTTAAAGCCTTGTACAATTTACCGTCAAAACCAGATTTTCTTAATATATTTCTATTGACGGAATCAAACGCCTTACGAAAATCAACAAATGCTACATACAGTTTTGAATTTCTTGAAAGATAACGCTGGACTACTGAATACAATGTGAAAAATATGATCGATTGTACTGTAATCCCTTCTGAAACCTGCTTGTCGTTCAATAATTGTTTTTCCCTCTCTGCCCATTGCGTTGATCTTTTATTCAAGATGTTAGTATAAATTTTACCCAGTACACTTGATAACGATACCCCTCTGGAATATTATGTTTCCCTTTTTAAACAAAGGTACGATTATTGATTTTGACCACTCAGTTGGGAAAATTCCATTATGGAAGAGTCTGTTAAACAAATTGACAAGAAAATTCTGTTATCAGATTATTAGAATTTTTCAACATCTCACTGATTATACGATCTGGGCCTGCGCTTTACCACGTTTTAAACTTTTAATACTGTCCTTTACCTCTCTTGTAGTTAATGGATCATTAAATAAAGGTTCTTGAGAATATTCGTCCTCTACATCAAATATGTCCTCCTGAGAATCAGAATTATCAAATGAGTTAAAAACACTCTGAAAATGATCGTGCCACTGTTCAACCGATATTTGATTGTAGATAAAAGTTTTTTTGCTTATTGATCTTACTGTTGACCAAAACAATTTGGGTTGGTAACAGATGCTTTCAGCTTTTCTAATCTATCAAAATCAGATTTCTTCTTTTTATCTTTTTTTAATTTATTATAATCTGTTCTAGCCTTTACGTAACTTAGTCTTCGTTCAGTAAGGTTTGTTTTAGAACGTCTATAACTTCTGAGGAGGCCCTTGACTTGTTTTTTCAGTCTTTTACAATTCCTATCAAACCAATCGTTAACTTTTTTGTATACCTCCCAACTACACGTACCATACACGCAGCAGCTCCATATAACGCATTCGAAAAAAGATTAACACATTCATTTACATCAAAATCCAAAAGATTGTTTGCTCGTTCCATGCTCTCTTTAAACATATTAGATTCCAATTCCTCTCTATATATTTGTGCATTTTCCTCACACCACACAACTTTTTCCTCGCCACGCACTGTTGTCTCTCTCTTTCCACAACACTCTCTCCTTTCTCCCATCGCATTTCAACAGGCAAGTGCCAAGAATACAATTGTTCATTAATAAGCATGTCACAGTAGTAACCATGTAGTTCCTCAGACACAATAAAATGATCAATGTACTGCTTCCATGCGGTGAAATATTTATAAAATCGCCATGTCAATCCCCTTGACAGCAACCATTTAATATTATTAAACCAGACATGAAACAAAAGTCCAACAGTGATTTACCAAATTCATTAATAGTTTTATCTTTAGAACATCGTAGGAACTTTTCTTCTTCATCACCATCCAGGTTTTCATTAGGGTGTAAATAATCAACCATGTTTTCAATTTTCAGTTGTTCATATCCTGTCCTAGAATTAAGATCGCCACAGAAAAAAAAACATACATATCTTCCTTTTCGAGCAAGTCTGACAGGTGTTTTTCAAAAATAAGAATGCCATTTTTCATTTCAAAGTTATTATAATAAGGAATACCTTCAGGGGGGACATAACCAGCAATGAATAAAATGTCTTTTTCCATATCAAATAAACATTTATCCAATTCAAAACAATCAAATTATCGCACTTTACTCTAACTTGTATAACAAACCGAGAAAAGCAATTTTTTACCAGCACCAAAACTCCACCTGAATTTCTTCCATGTGAATAGTTTCGTTGCAGGAGCATCATATTTTGCATGATCTTGAAACATATTACAGAAATCATATGTACCAACAAAAGTCTCAGTCAAGCACACGAAATCAAATTCACGGACATAATTTATAAGATAAATCATTAATTTTACTCAAAAGGCCCTCGATGTTGTAACACAGAAACGATAATCGCGTTGCCGGTTGATCATGTTTCTCCTATTTGTCACTGGAGCGTGACCCAGATCGCAACGCTCGCCTATCGTCGCTGCCACTACCAGTCGCCGCAGGAAATGTGACACAGACGGACAGACAGACAGGGAAAGAGAGACAGACACAGGAGCAGAGACAGACAGACAGACAGATACAATAATTTTTTTTTATCAATTTCTATTTATTTAAACTGTGATTTTTCTAAAGCACATAAATGATAGGACAGTTATTCAGGAGATAGACGTATTGGCAGAAATCAATGATACATTTATAGCCAGAAACACAACAACAACAAAATGAGTCAGGGTATCAAGCAAATCTTTCGAAAAATACTAAACGAAAAAGATAAAACAGACATTCAACAAGAGGTCTTCACACACACGCACACACACACACACACACACACACACACACACACACACACACACACACACACACACACACACACACATTCATGGGTTGAGTCATTACTGGCACTGACGTCATCAGAACCGACATGACTCCGCAGTAGTGCAAAGCCTACTCTGGTGAGTTTTCAATCCTGGAGAGGAAGGTGAAGGGGAGGGGGCGGGGGGGGGGGGGGGGGAGAATTCTGGTTAGCATGCTTCTATGAAACTTTCAGATATACAAACAAAATGAAATGCAAAGACGAATGAAACCATTTTCAAGAACAAACCATTCGAGATCCTGTTCATGAATGTTTCAGGTGTGTTTTCCGTCATAATCTTGTACATTACGAGACCTTGTTGTTAAGGGAAGAATGCTACGTATTTCAGAGGGAGAGCGAGAGAGAAGAGAGAGAGAGAGAGAGAGAGAGAGAGAGAGAGAGAGAGAGAGTGATGAGAGAGAGAGAT
This sequence comes from Conus betulinus, assembly GCA_016801955.1. NCBI lineage: Eukaryota > Metazoa > Mollusca > Gastropoda > Neogastropoda > Conidae > Conus > Conus betulinus. Next base: position 8,532 of record JADBJO010016588.1, on the reverse strand, counting down.
GGATGAGAGTGAGAGAAAGAGAGAGATGGATGAGATATATATATATATATATATAGAGAGAGAGAGAGAGAGAGAGAGAGAGAGAGAGAGAGAGAGAGAGATGGATGCATTTTCTGCCCCGACTGGCTCCTACCCAGAGTGAGTTTGCTGCAGACTCAGTTGGGAAGACTGGGACCACACAGTCGAGTTTCATCCACTTAATGGATGCGTTTCTGAGAGTGTTGCTCAAATTTCCTGACCAACACTGCAGGTGTCTGTATCTCTCGGGCCTGGTTGACGCCGGGATATATTATGAAAGGAAGCGTAGAGTACAGCCCTGTCATGTAGTCTCAGACCGAAATGGAAATCCGTAGCATCATCATAATCATCCATCTCATCTCATCGATCAGCATAAAAAAAAAAAAAAGTCTCAAATTCTGTGGCCCTTCATGCCCTGCTCTCATGGTGACCTCAGTTTCGATGTCCTCTCACACTGTGGCCTTGGTTTGGTTCCGTCGGGGTCACCGGTATCGGCGGGTCCATGGGGGCTGTCGTTGGACGGACGTGGTGGCGCCCTCCGGAGGGAGAGCTCACTCACGCCGGCTCCGCGACTAAGCAATTATTGTCGTCAGTAGGGGGCTTAGTAGGTGGTGTCCTGCGTATGTTAGATCAGAACAGGCGCCACTGAACACCACTGAAGTGACTCGGCAGCAGTGCAGTGTCTCCTCCGGTGGGTTGCCTCTTGACGACTTGACATTGACTGCTCCCTGTGGATTGCCGGTGCCGGGGCTGTGGAGGGAGGTAGAGATTGCTGGATGAGAGAGAGAGAACAGTGAGTCCTTTTTTTCGCAGAGTGGTCATCAACGGCAGAGGGATCCCTTATGGAGGACGGGACCACTACCCAAGATGAAGGGGCGACTGATGAGGGCAGCACAGCTGCACCTGAAGAAGAAGGTGGGGACACCTGAGCTAAGTCTAGACTGATGCTGAAAAGGAAATGGGTCGGGAGTGAGGGAAAGAGAGACACAGACGGACAAACAGACAGACAGAGAAAGAGACATAGACAGACAGACAGACAGACAGACAGACAGAGATAGAGACACAGACAGACTTACAGTCAGAGCCAGGGAGCCAAACACAAGAACGGAGACAGACAGACAGACAGAACAAAGTTTTTTGTCAATTGAGAGACAGAGAGACACAGACAGACAGACAGAGAAAAGAGACACAGACAGACAGACAGAGAAAAAGAGACAGACAGACAGACTTACAGTCAGATAGAGAGAGACAGACACAGGAGCAGAGACAGACAGACAGACAGAACAATCGGTGGGGGGGGGGGGGGGGGGGGGGGGGGGGGGGGGGGGGGGGGGGGGGGGGGGGGGGGGGGGGATCTTTCGTTTCGTTTAAACTGTGATTTTTTTAAAGCACATAAAATGATAGGACAGTTATTCAGGAGATAGACGTATTGGCAGAAATCAATGATACATTTTGATAGCCAGAAACACAACAACAACAAAATGAGTCATGGTATCAAGCAAATCTTTCGAAAAATACTAAACGAAAAAGATAAAGCAGACATTCAACAAAGAGGTCTTCACACACACACACACACACACACACACACACACACACACACACACACACACACACACACACACACACACACACACATTCATGGGTTGAGTCATTACTGGCACTGACGTCATCACAACTGACGTGACTCAGCAGTAGTGCAGAGCCTCCTCTGATGCGTTTTCAATCCTGGAGAGGAAGGTGGATGGGAGGGGGCAGGGGGGGGGGGGGAAGGGGCAGTGGAAGAATTCTGGTTAACATGCTTCTGTGAAAATTTCAGATAAACAAAAAGTCAAATGCAAAGACGAATGAAACCATTTTCAAGAACAAACCATTCGAGATCCTGTTCATGAAAGTTTCAGGTGTGTTTTCCGTCATAATCTTATACATTACGAGACCTTGTTGTTAAGGGAAGAATGCTACGTATTTCAGAGGGAGAGCGAGAGAGAGAAGAGAATGAGAGAGAGAGGAGAGAGAGAGAGAGAGATTGATGAGAGAGAGATGGATGAGAAAGAGAGAGAAAGAGAGAAATGGGTGAGTAATATATATATATCGATGAGAGAGATGGATGAGAGAAAGAGAAAGAGATGGATGAGAGAAAGAGAGAGAGGGGGGGAGAGAAAGAGAGGGATGAGAGAGAGAGAGATGCATGAGAAAGAGATGGAAGCATGAGAGAGAGAGATGGATGGATGAGAGAGATGGATAGATGAGAGAGAGAGATGGATGGGTAAGAGAGAGATGAATGGATGAGAGAGATATGGATGCATGACAGAGAGATGGGATGGATGAGAGTGTGAGAGATGGATGCATGAGAGATATTGTTGGATGAGAGAGAGAGAGAGAGAGAGAGAGAGAGAGAGAGAGAGAGAGAGAGATGTATGACTGAGAGATGGATGGATGAGAGAGAGATGGATGAATGAGAAAGAGAGAGAGAGATTGCTGGATGAGAGAGAGAGAACAGTGAGTCCTTTTTTCGCAGAGTGGTCATCAACGGCAGAGGGATCCCCTATAGAGGAAGGGACCACTCCCCAAGATGAAGGGGCGACTGATGAGGGCAGCACAGCTGCACCTGAAGAAGAAGGTGGGGACACCTGAGCTAAGTCTAGACTGATGCTGAAAAGAAAATGGTCGGGAGTGAGGGAAAGAGAGACACAGACAGACAGACAGACAGACAGACAGACAGGCAGGCAGGCAGGCAGACAGAGAAAGAGAGACAGACTTATAGTCAGATAGACACACACAGACAGACAGACAGACAGACAGGGAGAGAAAGAGAGACAGACAGACTTATAGTCAGAGTCAGACAGACAGACCCAGGAGCATAGACAGACAGTCGGAACAATTCTTTTCATCAATTTCTGTTTTATTTAAACTGTGATTTTTTAAAGCACATAAAATGATAGGACAGTTATTCAAGAAATAGACGCACTGGCAGAAATCAATACTTCATGGAAACATAGGGGACAGCGTTAGATTAATCTATGATTTAAGATATTACTTAAAAGCAAAGAAAAACTCCCAGGCATGCTGATCTCCATAGGTTTTGAAAAGGCGTTTGATTCCTTGAATTGGCAATTTATGCTGAAGGCATTAAAATCATTTGGATTGGTGGAGATATATGTCGCTGGATCATAACCTTTCATGAGGGAATTAAATCCTCTGTGATAGTAAACAGAGCTCAACATGGATTGAAATACAAAAGGGTGGTCGACAAGATGACCCCATATCTTCCTATTTATTTACATTGTCCACAGAAGTATTAGCTCTTATGATCAGGAAAAAAAAAAAACATTTAGGGAATACATATCAACCATATTAAAACACAAGCTGTCTCAGTTTGCAGATAATACACAGTTGACAAACGAAGGGGACAGAACATCATTTGAACACTCAATAGAGACTTTAAACAAATTTGCAAAAGTATCTGGGTTGCATAAAAATATTGAAAAAACAAAGGCAGTTTGGCTGGGAAGCAAAGTGTTTCCAAAACCAAAATACATGCCCCACTTAAAAATAAACTGGAATCCAAAACGGTTTTAAGATCCTTGGAATATGGTTCACCCCGGAACTATCACAGTGCTTAGAACTGAATTACAATGACAAATTTCTTGAAATAAAATCATCAACGCCTGGAGCGAGAGGGTTATTACGCCTCTTGGCAGAGTAGCCGTTTCAAAATTACTGATTCTCTCAAAATTGATATATTTTGGATTTTTTTTTTTTTTTTTTTTTTTCCCGGCACCGGCAATCCACAGGGAGCAGTCAATGTCAAGTCCTCAAGAAGCAACCCACCGGAGGAGACACTGCACTGCTGCCGAGTCACTTCGGTGGTGTTCAGTGGCGCCTGTTCTGATCTAACATACACAGGACACCACCTACTAAGCCCGCTACTGACGACAATAATTGCTTAGTCGCGGAGCCGGCGTGAGTGAGCTCTCCCTCCGGAGGGCGCCACCACGTCCGTCCAACAACAGCCCCCATGGACCCGCCGATGCCGGTGACCCCGACGGAAACCAAACCAAGGCCACAGACGTGGAGAGGAGACATCGAAAATGAGGTCACCATGAGAGCAGGGCATGAAGGGCCACAGAATTTGAGACTTTTTTTTTTTTTTAATGCTGATCGATGAGAATGAGGATGATGAAGATGATGCTACGGATTTCCATTTCGGTCTGAGACTACATGACAGGGCTGTACTCTACGCTTCCTTTCAATAATATATCCCGGCGTCAACCAGGCCCGAGAGATACAGGCACCTGCAGTGTTGGTCAGGAAATTTGAGCAACACTCTCAGAAACGCATCCATTAAGTGGATGAAACTCGGCTGTGTGGTCCCAGTCTTCCCAACTGAGTCCGCAGCAAACTCAACTCTGGGTAGGAGCCGGTCGGGGCAGAAAAACCCACATGACTCTGATGGGATTCGAACCCACGACCTCCCAGCCGGGAGTCCGCGACGCTAAACCACTTCGCTCAACACATGACAATGGCACTGAAACTTACATGGATCAGAAAACTTAAATCTAGTAATCATAAATGGAAGTGTGTGATAGAAAAAAATGTATCTTTTGGTAAAAGATCTTAAGAAATATGGCTATGCTTTACCAGTTTACCAAAAGGAGACTATGCCTTTTGGAATGACACTTTCCTTCGAAAGGCCTTCTGGTGATTGGATAGGTCCGATGGACTGAGTCATAATACGTCACCGCCTGGTCTTGTTTCAAAGGCAGAGTGTCTGTTTAATTTAGCTAAGATGGCGACACCTTTAAAGTGCTCAAGTCTAGTTGCTGATCTTTCACTCCATCCCTACCAGCCATCATTCAGTAATATTCAGCGGTCAAATGGTCAAACAGACCCCTGTTTGGCTAATCATATCAACCCTGTTACATTCCATGTCACACGGCCATTCCCAGCCGTCCTTACCTGTACTTCTGGTGTTTTCAGCCTGCATGGAGCTCCACTTTTTTTTGTTTGTTTGTTAGTTGTTTGTTGTTTCTGAAGTCGAGGTATGGAATGAGGGAAGCTCCGGAATCAGGGACAGCTAGGGAATGAGGGAGAGCTAGGGAATGAGGGAGAGCTAGGGAATGAGGAAGAGCTATGGAATGAGGGAGAGCTATGGAATGAGGGAGAGCTAGGGAATGTGGGAGAGCTAGGGAATTAGGGAGCGCTATGGAATGAGGGAGAGCTAGGGAATGAGGGAGAGCTATGGAATGAGGGAGAGCTAGGCTAATGAGGGAAAGCTAAGGAATAAGGGACAGCTACGGAATGAGGGAGAGCTAGGGAATGAGAGAGAGCTCTGGAATGAGGGAGACCTAGGGAATGAGGGAGAGCTAGGGAATAAGGGAGAGCTCTGGAATGAGAGAGAGCTAGGGAATGAGGGAGAGCTAGGGAATGAGGAGAGCTAGGGAATGAGAGAGAGCTAGAGAATGAAGGAGAGCTAGGGAATGAAGGAGAGCTAGGGAATGAGAGAGAGAGCTAGGGAATGAGGGAGAGCTAGGGAATGAGGGAGAGCTCTGGAATGAGGGAGAGCTATGGAATGAGCGAGAGCTCTGGAATGAGGGAGAGCTAGGAAATGAGGGAGAGCTCTGGAATGAGGGAGATTTCTGGAATGAGGGAGAGCTCTGGAATGAGAAGAAGAGCTAGGAAATGAGGAAGAGCTCTGGAATGAGGGAGAGCTAAGGAACGAGGGAGAGCTCTGGAATGAGGGAGAGCTAGGGAATGAGGGAGAGTTAGGGAATGAGGGAGAGCTATGGAATGAGGGAGAGCTCTGGAATGAGGGAGAGCTAGGGAATGAGGGAGAGCTAGGGAATGAGGGAGCTCTCTGGAATGAGGGAGAGCTAGGGAATGAGGGAGAGATAGGGAATGAGGGAGAGCTCTGGAATGAGAGAGAGCTCTGGAATGAGGGAGAGCTAGGGAATGAGGGAGAGCTAGGGAATGAGGGAGAGCTAGGGAATGAGGGAGAGCTCTGGAATGAGGGAGAACTATGGAATGAGGGAGAGCTAGGGAATGAGCGAGAGCTAGGGAATGAGGGAGAGCTAGGAATGAGGGAGAGCTCTGGAATGAGGGAGAGCTCTGGAATGAGGGAGAGCTAGGGAATGAGGGAAGCTCTGGAATGAGGGAGAGAGAGATTGGAATGAGGGAGATCTATGGAATGAGGGAGATCTGTGGAATGAGGGAGAGTTAGGGAATGAGGGAGAGCTATGGAATGAGGGAGAGTTAGGGAATGAATGGGGAGAGCTAGAGAATGAGGGAAGCTCTGGAATGAGGGAGAGCTAGCTCTGGAATGAGGGAGAGCTCTGGAATGAGGGAGAGCTAGGGAATGAGGGAGAGCTATGGAATGAGGGAGAGCTCTGCAATGAGGGAGAGCTCAGGAATGAGGGAGAGCTAGGGAATGATGGAGAGCTAGGGAATGAGGGAGAGCTCTGGAATGAGGAATAGCTAGGGAATGAGGGAGAGCTCTGGAATGAGAGAGAGCTAGGAAATGAGGGAGAGCTATGGAATGAGGGAGAGCTAGGGAATGAGGAAGAGCTAGGGAATGAGGGAGAGCTAGGGAATGAAAGAGAGCTAGGGAATGAGGGAGAGCTCTGGAATGAGGGAGAGCTAGGGAATGAGGGAGAGCTAGGGAATGAGGGAGAACTCTGGAATGAGGGAGAGCTAGGGAATGAGGGAGAGCTAGCTATGAATGAGGAGAGCTAGGGAATGAGGGGGAGCTCTGGAATGAGAGAGAGCTCTGGAATGAGGGAGAGCTATGGAATGAGGGAGAGAGCTAGGGAATAGGGAATGAGGGAGCGCTATGGAATGAGGGAGAGCTAGGGAATGAGGGAGAGTTAGGGAATGAGGGAGAGCTATGGAATGAGGGGAGAGCTCTGGAATGAGGGAGAGCTAGGGAATGAGGGAAGCTCTGGAATGAGGGAGAGCTAGCTCTGGAATGAGAGAGAGCTCTGGAATGAGGGAGAGCTAGGGAATGGGGAGAGCTAGGGAATGAGGGAGAGCTCTGGAATGAGGGAGAGCTAGGGAATGAGGGAGAGCTAGGGAATGAGCGAGAGCTCTGCAATGAGGGAGAGCTCATGAATGAGGGAGAGCTAGGAAATGAGGAAGAGCTAGGGAATGAGGGAGAGCTCTGGAATGAGGGAGAGCTAGGGAATGAGGGAGAGCTAGGGAATGAGGGAGAGCTCTGCAATGAGGGAGAGCTCATGAATGAGGGAGAGCTAGGGAATGAGGGAGAGCTAGGGAATGAGGAATAGCTAGGGAATGAGGGAGAGCTCTGGAATGAGAGCTAGGAAATGAGGGAGAGCTATGGAATGAGGGAGAGCTAGGGAATGAGGAAGAGCTATGGAATGAGGGAGAGCTAGGGAATGAAAGAGAGCTAGGGAATGAGGGAGAGCTCTGGAATGAGGGAGAGCTCTGGAATGAGGGAGAGCTAGGGAATGGGGGAGAGCTAGGGAATGAGGGAGAGCTATGGAATGAGGGAAAGCTAGGGAATGGGGGAGAGCTCTGGAATGAGGGAGAGCTCTGGAATGAGGGAGAGCTAGGGAATGGGGGAGAGCTAGGGAAGGAGGGAGAGCTAGGGAAGGAGGGAGAGCTATGGAATGAGGGAGAGCTCTGGAATGAGAGAGAGCTAGGGAATGAGGGAGAGCTCTGGAATGAGGGAGAGCTAGGGAATGAGGGAGAGCTCTGGAATGAGAGAGAGCTAGGGAAGGAGGGAGAGCTAGGGAATGAGGGAGAGCTAGGGAATGAGGGAGAGAAAACTGAAGTCGCTGAAGACCGGAAATGGTCACAGAAAATGAACCTGGCTTGCCGAGAAATGTTGGCAAACAGAGCAGTCCTAGCTTTCACAACGTTTCACATGGTATGTATTCTTTTTAGTCATTTGAGGAGTCTATTTAAAAAACAACAACAACAACGTACTAATGATAAAGTGTTTATAATCACTGTGATCGCAAGTTAAACTGCGATCAGGGTATATCTCAGATTATGTTCCATAAATATGGAGTGTTTCAACACTCAGAATAATCAGGCAAAACTTACATATTCTCTCTCTCTCTCTCTCTCTCACACACACACACACACACACACACACACACACACACACGTGTATGTGTGTGCGTGCGTGCGTGCGTGTGTACGTGCGTGCGCGTATGTGTTATGTGTGTGTGCGTGTGTGTGTGTGTGTCTGTCTGTCTGTCTGTGTTTAAAACACGTGATATAAATCAGTTGCCTCGTTTCCAGAGTCAGTGACAGGGGGAACCGACACAACCGAGGACCAAGGAGACGTCAATGGAAGCGCTGACACGGCAACCACGACTGAATCCTCGGATTCGGTAACCGAAGCCTAGCGTGTTCAAGATGGATCTCCACGACAGTCACAGATGGCAACAACTCAAGTCTGCTAAGTAAGGATCAAACAAGCAGACCATACAATTCGTCCTTTTTCTGTGCCATCTATCCTAAATATACATAGAGAAAGTACCCATAAGATTT